>JADDOH010003669.1:0-190681 GCA_016648135.1 Agrypnia vestita | reverse complement strand
GGACGGCCGGAGACCAAACTTGATAATGAAGAATTGAAGGCTATTGTGGAAGCGGATCCATCGCAAACCACATCCGAGTTAGCTGCAGGCTGCGTTGTTAGTGATAAAACTGTTTTAATCCACTTGAAGCAAATTGGTAAGGTGAAAAAGCTTGAAAGGTGGGTACCTCACGAATTGAGTGAAGCAAATCAACAAACGCGCGTTGACTGCTGCGTTGCATTACTCAACTGGCACAATAATGAAGGGATTTTAAATCGAATCATTACCTGTAATGAAAAGTGGATCCTGTACGATAATCGGAAGCGCTCATCGCAATGGCTGAACCCTGCCGAACCAGCCAAACCATGCCCCAAGCGAAAATTGACTCCAAAAAAGTTACTTGTGAGCGTTTGGTGGACTAGTGCTGGTGTCGTTCACTACAGCTTTCTTAAATCTAGCCAGACGATTACGGCAGATGTCTATTGTCAGCAACTGCAAACCATGATGGAAAAGCTAGCTGCTAAACAACCGAGGCTGGTTAATCGCTCTAGGCCACTGCTGCTTCATGATAACGCTAGACCACACACTGCACAACAGACGGCTACCAAATTAGAGGAGCTTCAATTGAATGTCTAAGACATCCACCGTACTCTCCGGACCTTGCCCCAACAGATTACCATTTTTTTCGAAATTTGGATAACTTCTTGCAAAGGAAAAAATTCAACTCCGATGGGGCAGTCCAAACCGCCTTCAAAGATTTTATTGATTCCCGTCCGAATGGTTTTTTTAGTAAAGGGATCGATGAACTACCTATGAGATGGCAAAAGTGCATAGATAGCAATGGTACATACTTTGATTAAATAAATATATTATAATAAAAAAAATCGGCTTTATGTTCCTCCCATACTAAACGCCAATTTCATATGTAAGCACCTAATATAAATGACTGCATTACTTTGCAAAATAACCTAAATCTGCTTATATTTAAAAAAAAATACTTGGTGCTGCAATAATGAACTATATCTTAATGTGGAAGAATGTAAACAAATAAGTTTTAATAGAAGTAAAAATAAAACCATATATCAATACTGCATTAACAATATTGATCTATGTAGAGTCTCAGTTATTCGGGATTTGTGCTTTTCGACGAAAAACTGTCTTTTATTCAACATTATAACGAAATTTACAACAAAGCAATGAAATCCTTAGGATTTGTGTTCAGAATCGCAAAAAACTTTAATTAACTCCGCTCTCTTATTACATTATACACATCTATTGTAAGAAGTACATTGGAATACAACTCAACTTTGTGGTCTCCTTACTATGACACACACTCTAGGAAAATAGAAAGAGTAGGTACAACACAAATTCTTGAGATGTATAAATTTTAAAATATTATTCCAAAAGAAATCATAAATTATGATAATTTAAAGAATGTAGGTACTTCATTTGAAGAAATTATCATACAGAAGAGATGTCAGCGACATAGTGTTCCTATTTAAAATTATCAAAAGTATGTTGGACTGTCCTGAACTGATTCAGATGGTCTCGTATAATATACCGAGATAAACAAGACATCACAAAGTGTTATTTGTAGGGACCCACAGGAATAATTGTGCATTAAATTCGCGGTTAACACGCATGCATCGCCTTGGAAACAAATTTTCGGAATTTGTAGACATTTTTCGTTGTAGGAGCATGACCGAATTATAGAAAGACTTAGACTTAGAATATACCAATACAATTAATTACAGTTCAACGGACTAAATTTGCTTATTTTAAATTAAATTTTACTTATTTTAAAGTGTCCTAATTATTGTTCATTTTCCATTTAAATATGTTTTGATTTTATATTTATTTTTTGGTTTATTTTATCTTCTTATCTTATATATCTGGTATATTGGTTTAACTATCTTTATTTTACTCTATTACTAATTTGTTAAAGGTTTCTAAATATATTTTATTTGATTTCTAATCTAATTATTAATTTCTAATTTGTTTATTTTATATAATATTATTTTACAATGTTAAATTTTTTTTAAAAATAGGGATGCAATCTCTGAATACGTGTTACATCAATATTCTTACTATTTTCAAACTAAGCTAAACGCTTGTGCTATGAAAATAGGACTAACTTGCTAGTCTGGAATGAGGTTCGAACTTGCAACCTTTGGATCACGAGGCGAGTGTCTTAAACACAAGATCAACAAGCTACATTTTGTTACAATTCATATCGTTCATTTATCTTAAATATGTTTTAATTATATTATTATTTTTTAATTGTTTACTGTAAAATATGGTTTATGTTAATTTTCTTGTAATGTTTTTTATTCTTGTAAAGTTATTATTTTTTAATTATTTACTGTAAAATGTGGTTTATGTTAATTTTCTTGTAATGTAAAAGCCCACTAGGGCGTTGATTAATAAATAAACATCAGCTCTGAAACGTCGGCCAGAGAGGTCACGTATACCCGGCAGAAAACTTTACATAGAAAATATTATTTTAGTTACTTAACCTAATAAGCATAGGTAAAAGAAACATAAAGATACTCATTCCGTTTTTAAAATAAATATGATTTCAAAATTGTTATTAAATAATACGAAAACATTGAGTAGGTATATGCTTTTTAATAATATACCTACTTTAAATTGGAATTTTTTAAAAATATTACTCTTCATTGAAAATTGATACTATTAAGTGAATCCATTACCTGCTATATCGCATATATCATTGGTATTAATCATTAATCCAAATATATTATTCTCTACGTTACACTGTCCGTCACCAACGCTACCAGAATGCTCCAATAATAATGTGATATATAATAGAACAATGAGGTATAAGATCTTTCTTTTCTTTTTCTTCTTTTTTTCTTTCTTTATATATAAGATAAAGTCTTTTTAATAATTTCCATCACTGACGTCATCAAGACGCTACTCTAGGTAGCGCTGTTCTCTCAGCATTAACTGGCGGCCGAAATACAAAAGCACTTTATTTTTGATGGGCCAGTTTAAAATAAATTACACATAAGCAGGTACAATTGTAGTTGAATGATTTAAAAATCTTACAATTAATTTTAATCAATAAGATAAAATATTGTCGTTTGTATCGGACTCCGAATCCTCATCTAAATTTATATTAAAATTGATTTATGTTTGTGGTCACCGTATCGTGATCTTACAGTCATCGTATCTTTAAATGAAAAATATTAAACACATAAAAAAATTTCTTCAAAAATTTTTTTGACCCACTTGTTTTTATCATAATATTGAACATTACTTATAAGACATAGGAGGCAAAATCCCTATTATTATTTTGTATAAACTTTAAATAACTCAAACTTTAAATAAACTCCTAAAAAAAAGTATACAATATTTGGGTCAGATCGATCAAATAGTGTAGATTTGTATAGATAACAGACAGATATTGAGTTTTATAGGTATAGATAAAATAAAAATGCGTACTTTCTATGTATAAATAAAATGTACAAATGTACAAAGAAAGATATTTCTTAAAAGCTTAGTAAAAAAATTTGCTTAGTATAAATATTGTACAAATTGTTTGATGTTTTGAAATAATTTTTTAAATAGTGACAAGAAATATGAATTATCAATTAGGTACAAGGATATAGTGGTTGTAAAAAAAATGGAATCTAAATAATAATAAATTGATCTAAATTTACAAATAAATTACATTACAAAAAAATCAGCCATTTGTTGCTGAAATTAAACACAATTTACAGCCCCCGTAGTTCGATCTCACGTATATTAGGTAGTGTGAAGGATAGCACAATTTTTTAGTCTCCAGGTGAATAAAGAGTTCCATGAGATTGTGGAGCATTCTACGTAGGACAGAGCAATATCTCTATACGTTTGAAGGAAGATATTGGGGCACTTAAAAATAATAACTCCAATAAATCGGCAATCTGCATTATTTTTACAAGTTATTTGACAAGACAAAAATCCTATCAACAGAACCGCGCCACATACCTAGATTAGTGAGAGAGTCCATTGAAATAAACAAACATCCTAATTTCAATAGAGACGGCAGTTACAAACTATCAAGTATTTGGCACCCTGTCCTCACGACTTTGATTCCACCTTTAAGAAACGTCGCAGAAAAGCCCGAAGATGTAAGCAGTACATATTGCACATTGGTGACATCTATCGTAGAAAAAGTGAACACTCCACTACAAAGTGCATATAATTTACGACCTTGGAAGAAATAATCAGTTCGGCCTACACCTCCGCCGAGACAGGACGTTCTTCTGATGACGCTGAATAAGACTTCACCTAAACGTCGAGATTCGCTTCTCAATTATAGTCATATACGGTTCGTATGAAATATCCGTTTTATTTAACACATTAATGTGTCCAACCTTAATTCTCTAATAACTATTCTCTATTGGTATAGGATACTTGTGCGATGGTTTTTGATTTAGTTTTGTATTATTGTGGATGTAAAAGATCTTTTGACAAAGCTGTTGTATATCAAGAAGCTGGTGTCCGTTCTTGAAACTTAAATGGCGATCTGTAAATAATCCTGAGAATGGCTTTAGCATTGGGTTTTGTTTAAGGTCATTTTTCCCGCCCCACCTCAATCGAAGATCGCATAGGTAGTTAAGAAGAGGTTGACGGAGAATCGGATACCTTACTTCACAGAAATAAATTCAATCAATGATTATAAAGTCATCGAAGGGAAGTACAACGCCTTTCATTGTCATTACGTATACATTTCTGCGTAGGCAATGAGGCCTCCCTGCTAACTGCTCGACTTCAAATAAGGGGGATGATTTTCCTACTCGAGTGGCATTACTTCCTGCCGGCGACGCGCGTAATGGGTAGTTGGCGAGCCGCCGGCGCGGCGCTCCCACTCATTTCCGCAATGGGTATCAGGTATTCCGTGACGTCACTGCGTCTTGGATGTCGTGTTATCAGCTGTACTATCAGGTGTTGACGCGGAGAGCGTCACGGCTCCGAACACAGCATATTCATGGGGGTAGTAGCTTTCTGATGTCTAATGTTATCGTGATATGTTTTAGCCGAGAAAATTTCCTTATATTGGATGATATATGGTCAAAGATTATTGAATTCATTTGCGAAATGATCTTTGAAATTTATGCTATCAAATTGATTGATTCCTGGAATCTCGTTAATTCCCGACATGGTATCAATATATTAATTACCCTAACCAATGTCGTACGTTTCTGCATTTGGATGATGATTTCTATTTGTATACATGAATTTTGCCATAGCGCCCATTGGGTCGTGTGACACAGGGGATAACGCGTCTGACTGCGAATCAGAGGATTCCAGTTTCGAATCCTGGCAGAATTGAATTTTTTTTACGGTCGAGAATATTTTATTTGTTGAAATTTTAATTGCATTTTTGGTTTTTTATAATCAATATATTAATTACCCTAACTAATGTCGTACGTTTCTGCATTTGGGTGATGATTTCTATTTGTATACAATAATTTTTTTTGCGGTCGAGAATATTTTTTTTGTTGAAATTTTAATTACATTTTTGGTTTTTTATAATTTTGTATAAAAGTAATCAACACTGCGAGAAGAGAAGAGAGTAGGTACCTACCTATCGAGCTGTGCATAGGTATAGGTAAACAATTGTGTTTGCTGCACAGCAAACACAATTGGCCGCGAAGCGGCCACAATAGCCGCCTGCAGTTAAATATTTAAAACCGCTTACATAACTCTCTTTTTAGTCATTGACATCGCGTCAGAGGGTTGTGGTCCTTTAGTCGCCTAAATTGAACTATTATGAAAACTACTTGTCTTCAATCCTCTTCATTCCGCAGTTTGTACTATTATGAAAACTACTTGTCTTCAATCCTCTTCATCCCGCAGTTTATACTATTATGAAAACTACTTGTCTTCAATCCTCTTCATCCCGCAGTTTATACTATTATGAAAACTAGTTGTCTTCAATCCTCTTCATCCCGCAGTTTATACTATTATGAAAACTACTTGTCTTCAATCCTCTTCATCCCGCAGTTTATACTTTTATGAAAACTACTTGTCTTCAATCCTCTTCATCCCGCAGATTATACTATTATGAAAACTACTTGTCTTCAATCCTCTTCATCCCGCAGTTTATACTATTATGAAAACTATTTGTCTTCAATCCTCTTCATCCCGCAGTTTATACTATTATGAAAACTACTTGTCTTCAATCCTCTTCATCCCGCAGTTTATACTATTATGAAAACTACTTGTCTTCAATCCTCTTCATTCCGCAGTTTATACTATTATGAAAACTACTTGTGTTCAATCCTCTTCATCCCGCTGTTTATACTATTATGAAAACTACTTGTCTTCAATCCTCTTCATCCCGCAGTTTATACTATTATGAAAACTACTTGTCTTCAATTCTCTTCATTCCGCAGTTTGTACTATTATGAAAACTACTTGTCTTCAATCCTCTACATCCCGCAGTTTGTACTATTATGAAAACTACTTGTCTTCAATCCTCTTCATCCCGCAGTTTATACTTTATGAAAACTACTTGTCTTCAATCCTCTTCATTCCGGGCGTTGTTCGGAGTAAAGTTTTTGGTAATTTAGAGAGTTAGTTCCATATTTAAGTATCGACCATTTTTTAAGATAAGGTCCCATATTGTTAGTATCGATAATGTTTCACTACATTCCTATTACATTCTACTATTACGTATTATTTTTCTTTAGAAAACCCTTTATATGTATGAAGTTTCTGAAGAATGGAAGATAATTATTATTCTCGCAAGCCATGTCGTGTATGAAGGTAATGAAGGCATATAGCAAATTTATTTTTAAGTTATTAAGGTTCACTTCAACTTTATACATGGGTACACTTGCATGATAGATTTACATAATTATATTTTAATTTTTTTCTGAGAAAATTGGATATGTTGATATGTTGATAAATTTAGAAATAGCAGATTCCCTTTCTTCTAGATTTTGTCCTATTAAGGAATTTTATTTGCGGCAGCCCGAAATAGTTGAACACAGAGCAAACTCGTTCGCAAACTTTAATTTAGGTTACCTATTGCTGCATACATGTTTCTCCACGCGGAAGAATGCAGCGAAAGTTTGTTCAATATTTACATTTAATTTCCATTAAAGGGTTCAATTTTTCATTCAATCTGCATCCCAGGAAGACAATTTTCTTAAACAATATTTTTATATACATGTTCTGAGAACATAATTACTGGTGTCTACAGATGATTAATTATTAATTGTCATAAATTATAGGAATCTCACGGAGACGAAGCTGTTTATATAGGAAACGTGTTAATTAAGCCCAAAAGAAAAAGTATGTAAAATTTGACTCAAATCTGTCAAACGGTATGGATTTGTAAAGAAAATATACCAGGGGGAGAGGATGGGAAAAAGGGAAGGAAAACATCTATATTTTCCGCCGAATCCTAAAGAATAATTTTCCAAAATTTGGGTTAGATCGGTCAAACGGTGTTGATTTGTATAGAAAATATATCGGGAGTGGGGATGGGGTAAAAGGGGAGGGATAAAATGTCGCCTATGTTACCCGCCGGGTCCTAGAGAATAAGTATTCAAAATTTGGGTCAGATCGGTCGAAAGATATAGATTTGCATAGAAAACATAACAGGGGAGGGAGAGGGTTGAAGGTGGAGGGGGAAATATCACTTATGTTCCCACCGGGTTCAAAAAAAAGTAACCAAAACTTGGAGCAGATCGGTCAGACGGTGTAGATTTGTACAGAAAATATATCAGGGGAGAGAGAAATGCTGCCGATGTTACCCGCCAGGTCCAAAAGATTAAATATGCAACATTTAAGTCAGATCGGTCGAACGGTACAGATTTTTATGGAAAATATATCACTGGAAGAGGGAGGAGAAGAGGGGGAGTGGTAAATGTAGCCTATGTTATCTACCAGGTCCTAAGGAATAAGTATTCAAAATTAGGGTCTGATCGGACAAACGGTGTACATTTGTATAGATAACAGACAGACATCGAGTTTTATAGATAAAGATGACCGAAGGAGAATGGGTAAACGAGAAGAAACTTAATAACCTTCGTTATGCAGACGGTATCGTATATTATATTTCGTTTCTTTTGTTGTACTTGGAATAGAAATTTTAGATTAGGTACCTACCGTTGGGTGTGCACCTAGAATGAGTACAATTTAGGTACGTAAGTGTGGCGTATAGATGCATATGGAGCCCATACGGGTAGTGGCGGTGTTGCATCCATACCATAAGTAATGATTTTGTACACGGGCCCAAGCGTGGTGTATAAATTTTTTGACATGTTTTTAGTGAAATATCGTATATGTAAGGACTTGTTGAATTAATTACGCTTTTTTTAACTCTAAAAAATGATCTTAATCTCAGTTTTTTCAAGAATGGACCATAATCTGAGATTTTTTCTCACATTTTATAAAACTATTTATGGGCGAATACATTGCAGAATAACATTTATGCATTTATCCCTGTAAGGTCGAAATAGATATAGCTTGAACGATTTTCATCTTCTACAAGCAGTTATACGAGTACCTATCAAATGTATGTGAATGGGGAAGGCGAAATAAACTTATGTTTAATCATTCCAAGTGTTCGGTTACAACCTTCACTAGGGACCAAAAACTATTCTGCTGCTACAAAATGAACGACCAAAATCTAACACGAGCGATGAATGTTAAGGATTCAGGAATTAGATTTAGAATAGCACCCTGACATTTCACGATCACATAGAGGCGGTCAGCGGTAATGCATTGAGAATGCTAGGATTTATTCTACCAGGGTTTTCGAATATACCGTGTACTGAGAACTCTTTACAACTCCTTGGTGCGATGAGTGGCTCGATGATTTGGGGGCCTCATGAGCGTATATGTAGTCTCTTGTGGTAGAGAAAGTACAAAGAATTCATATCTCTACATGAGAGAGTACGGGCAATATCCTTGGCTTTACCCAACCGAGTTTCTTCAAGGTGTGCCTGGCTACAATAGTTTAGAGACTAGAAAGAGTGTGTATTTGATTACGCATTTTTGTCGATTGTTGCGCGGCATGATTGATAATCCTGAAAGTATTCGGAACATTGGTTTGTATATTCCTGATGTATGTGACCTTAGACAGCGTCAGCATAGATTGTTTCACATTAAAATATACAGGACCAACCTGCCGATGATTATGCCTGTTGGAAGAGCTACCGCTATATATGTAGAATATTACAGCTTTGGATATTGATCTGTTCCATATCTCTGAGAGAGTTTTCCAAATCAGGATTCTCCTACACCTTTGATAAGAATTCTTATACATGTATATTAATTAAATGAAATAACATATACTTATTAAATATAAGTTTGTCATGTCTATGTTATTTACTAAATACATTGAATTGAATTGAATGGAAATTATTGAATATGTGATATTATTAAGCCTGGGTGTTTTTGTGATATGTTCCGCTACAGTAATTGGGCCTCGCGGCCCGTTGTGCATCATATAAATAAAACTATTATCGTTGGAGTGCAGCATGCCAGGGAGTTGGTATTTTTATTAAATTTATTTTTCTTTTGAATTTCCTAACTGGAAGCAAAACTTGATCCAAATTATGTTGACTATAATGAACCCAAATCTGTGCTAAGCGAACGTTTCGTACACACTTAAAGTCGTATTTTGTAAGGTGGATAGATGAATCACAGTTGTATGTTGATTTAATTCAGAGTAGCAGACAAGTCATGTTTACAAGTTTATCAATGTTGGGTAGCCGGCAGATTTTATTGGTGAATTTTGTGTAGTGTTTGATTTATTTCTTCTCCACCGAAGGCAATTCTAAACAAGCTTCGAAGCTTGGTAAAATATGAACATTTATAACGAGTACATGAAAAAGTATAACACTGGTCAACAACAAAATTTTTCCAATTAAGAAAGTGTATATATTTTGAGGTGCCGTATACGAATTCCAAAATCTTCCAGTAGGTACATTCGTTTTTTAAGAAAAATCAGTTGTTTTATGAAAAAAATTAGCAATCTTTCCTTATCATTAAAGCTGATGTTTGAACATTACATTAAATATCTATGGTCATTTAAGTACTATTTAAAGTCGGTTGTCGGGGCCTTACCAAACTACATATCAGAAATATTGTTGTAAAGCGATACAAAGTACATATCAGCAATATTGAAGTTGAGAAGGCAGAGCATGGTGTCAAACGTGATACAGTAGCCGGCAAACATCTTGAAATTGTACGGCGTAGTGGGGGGAAGTTTGCGCATGTACCATTCCACCAAAGAGACCCAAATTTTGTCTTCTGCGCATTCCCCCACTCCGCCAAAGAATTTCAAGAAGTTTGCCGGCAACTGTAACTCCGCTCCAGGGCGCTCCGTAAAGTCTAACTCCACCCCATTGCGTAGGAATGGCACGTGGGAGCAGAAGTGATCAGTAGCTCGGGTCTTGGAAATTCAGTCGCGGTGGAGAGTTTCACGGGTGAACAGCGTGCATTCTGCGTGAAGAGTTATTACCAAAATGGCGATTCGTTCACTGTTGCGCGGTGTTTGTCTGGCTCTTTGTTCAGATTGCATGACCTAAATCAATGTCCCAGTGAAAGTGTGATTAGGTCGTGGGTTAGAAAGTTGGAGGCTAGGGTCCCCACTCAATCAGAAGTCTACGGGATGCCCGAAATCATTACGTACAGAGAAAACAGTGAGCGAAGTTATACTGACGTACAATGCTATCCCGGGTTTTTATCTCGAAAGATCAGTTGAGTTTGTCATATCAAGAACGTGGCGTATTTTGCCAAAAGATCTGAAATTTCATCCGTATAAAGTTTAATTAATGGAATTAGGAAACGGAACTAAATGACCAGAACCTACACTGTTCTGTCCAACCCCGGGCAAGACGAAATATATGTTCAATCTTCGGATTAACTAAACAGCTTCCCGAGATCGGATTTAAAAATTACTAAAACCACCGATTCTGACTTCGTTCGAGATGATTGAAACACAATTATTTTATATTTTAGGCGATAAAGGGAAAATTATGCAAAAATAGCTTTTATCAAAATTAAACATGAGAATATAAACACGACTATTAAATTACACGTAATAATAATAAAAATTATACGCGGCTACGATCAAAACACAATGAAATATTGTGTTGAAAGAGACCATTATTCAGATAATTTTCCTTTTTATACCTACACTTTATTGATTTTTCAAACAAACACAAGAATTGCCTAGTTACATTTTTCCACATTCTATTTTTCAAAAACTTTCTTGATAAAATTAAATAATGTATCGACTACTTACTGGTAAATATAAATAAAACACTTTTTTATTTATTAATTCAAAAAACAACAACTCTTATTTTTAAGACATTTTTTAATATAATACATTGCCAAATTGTTCGATGTATATTTTGGAGACGAAACACTACACCGGGTTTTTGTCAACACAAAGTTGGAGAGCTTTTAAAATTTGAACAATTTTCAGTTTTCAGACGAAGCTTATTTTTAAAAATACCGTTATTGGGTTGCACAAAATCAAAAGCCCCTGCTTTTGTCCAAAGTTAGTTTCAGATCAAGTAATCATCGATCTCTATTTTTTTGAGAATGATCGAGGCCAATCTCTAAAATTTAATTCTGACTGCTACACAACCAGGTTAGTTTTTTTTATATTTATATAAGAATTTTATTGAAGAAACTGGAATTATTTCAAGCTTTTAACAGACGAATATCATTTCAACAAGATGAGTAACGAGTAACGAGATATTTGGAAGAAATTTGATATCACGCCGAGAGGATATTCCGCGGCCTCCCAGGAGTCCAGACCTAACTCCTCCTAATTTTCTTCTCTGAGGATGCATGAAATATCGTGTTTTTCCAATAAGCCAAGCACGGTTGTCCAGTGAAGTCCAATGTTCGGTAGTAAATGGCTGCTATCCCGCGCGCGG
The DNA here is from genome assembly GCA_016648135.1 of Agrypnia vestita. Lineage (NCBI taxonomy): Eukaryota > Metazoa > Arthropoda > Insecta > Trichoptera > Phryganeidae > Agrypnia > Agrypnia vestita. Next base: position 178,784 of record JADDOH010003669.1, on the reverse strand, counting down.
TGTGCCAACGAGTTTTCAAAAATTTGAGGATCAGATTCAAAGAGTATTTGCATTGAGATGGTGATCATACGAATGACGTTATTTTTAAGAAGTGTATTTTCCGTGTACCCAAATTTCAATTTCAATATTTATTTCTTTACCACGCACTGCTTTTTTTAATGAATTTTTCAAATCCACTCCACTCAATGGCTCACTCATCTAACCAAAGACTTGTATAATTTATATGAGTGTTCTTTTTTTCTATTCTGGGCTTTGGAGCCGAGCTGGAGCCACCCGGAACTGGTGTTTTATAAGTAGTGGAGCCGGAGCTGGTGCTACAATATTTGCCAAATAGATGGCCCCGGCCCGGCTCCGGCTCCTACATACTTTTATTTTGAAATATAAAAATATTGAAACAATATATATACACAAGGCAATTTCAATTTTGGATAATGAGGATCGCTGAGGTTCTTCATACCGTATAAATAGCTGATTATTACTTTTGCGTCCACAGTGAGAAAATTTCGCTGCAGTTGATCAGATATATTTTCTTCGCTCCGAAACATGGGATGAGTTTACTCGTCTTAAAGGTCTTTTAAAAAAGCCATATGATGTGCCAGTTAAACTTCAAAGAATTAATATCACTCCAGGAGAATTCTTAAAGGAATAGGTCAAATTAAAAACCGACCTAGAGAAAAATCAAGATCCATTTGCGGAAGACATAATGAAATCAATGCCGGAACGAGAGGGAAAGCTTTTTGAAAATAATAATATATATTCTATACCTAGCATCAACATAATTATGTAGTTTGTTTTGATGCTAGGTATAGAATTTTACTAGATGAGAACCAAAACAAAAGAGCAAAACAAGGCTTAAAAGCAGTGGTAGAAATAATATACAAAAGGGACGCTAAAAATACAATGGAATCAAATACAGTTGAAGCATCTATACACATATGTCAATCTTAAATGAATCTAATTCTGATGAAGTAGAGGATAAAAAGAAGAAAAGAAGATGTTTGACCAAAATCAATTTTATAGATAAAGATGCTTTTAATGAAAATTTTATGAACGACTGTAAAGCAATGAGACGTTTAAAAATAAAATCAGTTTTTGAGGGAATTGAACACAAAAATGTTACAAGAAGCATGCAGAGTAGTAACTTTTTTGCCTGTCTCACAAATAAATGTAGAGGTTATTTTATGCATTAAAATTTATATAAAGTGATCTGCACTCCTTACTCAGACCCGATATTCTAGATAACTTAATATATGAACCAAGACTGAATCATAAATTGAACTATTCATCTATCATTATACATAAGATACTATTTGTTTTATTCGGAGCCGCTCTGGAACTGGAGCCAGAAATTCTAACGGGGCCGGAGTCAATATTAAGCCTCGGCTCCAATGCCTTGATTCTATTAGTATGCTTCTACTCAAATCCGGTTAATAATCACCCCTTATGCTTCCATCACAGACCTATCCTCGAGTCGATGTCGTTTGCAAATTTCAACGCGAACGTTCGGTCCATGGTCTGGGCTACTTATGCGGCTTCCGGGGCTTTTGCGGCTGTTTCGTTAGAGAACAAAAGCCGATGCATCCCATACACTTGCTATTGCTACTGACCCACGTGTTAAGACTGCTATTGGAGTTAATTCCATATTGACAAAAGGCTTCGAATATGTGAAATAGAGTAGCTTGTCGGTGTAGCGGTCATGACACTCGCCTAGTGATCTGATGGTCGGTAATTCGAGTCCCATTAGTTATTTGCTTAAATACTACAATTATAAATCAATATTTTACAAATATGTACTATCTTTTTATAGGAGGAGATAAAATCTCGTACTTAGAGAGGGAAATCGTTTACATTATGAAGCGTAATAATGGTAAAAGTTTAGTTAAATTATTGTATAAATTTTAGTGTACAATATTGATGAATATTGAGAAATGTATTTAATATTTAGGAAAATATGTAGATATATTATTAAGGATAACATTAATTACCCATAATTATTATTTTTTGTACATTACGTAATGAACATTCATCATGAAAATTACGCAGAGTACGCATGCATATGCATTTGGGTCTTTTTAAAGCCATTACCTGATATTCTAGTTTGTTATTTTATCGGGAGGAAAAGTCATATTTACACTGGTACTATGTAACTAACCAACCATCAGGGACGTGCAGTGGAAACAAAAAGCATCACTTTTTCCTAAGCATATATTTTGAAAAGAAACCGAAATAAGATATATATCTCGTAATATTACTATCACAATAATTAACATTATATTCAGATCAGAATATTTTGAGTTTGTTCAAATCTTTCAGAACAGTGCTGGATTTATGTCACAGAGACATTATTAATCACACAATAAAGTATATTGCTCTCAAAATTCCGTAAAAAATCAATGTAGATTTTCTCATTAGCGACATCTGTGGGGATTTAGGGGAATGAAAATGGCTTTGTACAGGCCGCATGGAAAAGGTGCTTATTACTCATATATGAAAGCTTTCCACGCAATTTGAACATATATACAACTTCCAAAAAATGAATAAGCATGGTATATTCTATCATGGGTGGAAATGGCGAATGTTACAATTGTGTAAAGTGATCACTTAAGCCAACCATAAAAAGATAGGTCATAAGTCCTATTACACCCAAAAGACTTCTATACCTACTTTCCCATAATTAATACAGTTCCGTCTCTGTGAGATATCTATAATATACATTAATTATATTCAGATTTTAATATTTCTTAATATTCTGCAGTATTAGTAATAGTATTTTATTTCGATATATTTTTTTCAAATATACGGTTAAATAAATGTCACACTTCTTGTTCCAACTGCACGCGCCTGCCAACTTGCCTTGTATATTTCTTAACCATCCTTTACGCTCTCATACGTTCTACATGATCAAACCATCTCAGCACTCCATTCTTTATTCTATATACCATACTATAGCCAGCATTACATTCACTTCTACTTTGTTCATTCACATAAGCGCCTTAGTGATCGCATTTCCACCGCATTCAGTCTACTTTCATTCCTTTTTTGCCAATTCCAGGCTTCATTTCCATACATCAGAGTTGGCACTAGAACGCCATTATGTAGTCTTGCTTCCATTAAAAACTGCGGTGGTTAGATAGCGTCGTTGTGGACTGAAGGGCCCTGGGGCAGCAAAACTGGAAAATGGCAGCCAGCGACAGAGCAGCATGGAGGACTTTCTCGGAGGCAGCTAGGACCCACCGAGGGTTGTAATTCTAAGGATGGATGGATGGAGCGATAGTTTTGATTCCTTTAACAGGTGCTTATTGGCCATAATTGCATTCAGAGCATCATGTATCGTACTTTGTTACCCGCAGTCACTCTCCTTTCGGTAGTGTTCTCAGCCTTGCCGTTTCTACTAAACTACTAAGCATATTTCCAAAATATACAAACTCCTTCACTTGTTCTAAGCATTCGTTGTCTATAATTACACCACACTTAGTCACTTAGTCACTCTTTCTTCTCTCTTGAACCATCACTTTCGATTTGCTGACATTCATCTTCAGTTCATTCTGCATGTACACATCCTGGACACCAGGCACTGAAGATCAGTTTCACTGTTAGCCACTAATAATGCATCATCTGCGTATAGTAGGCAGGATATAGTGAGCCCGTCCATTTTCGCTCCTGCTACTAGTTTCTTCAGTTCTCTCATATAATTAATCATCCATTTCACACAATAATTGGATGTATAATGTCACTATGGCTTTTCAATAGATTGACGCAAACCACTGATAATTCATTTTTGAGGGGTTACAGCTAGTTTGATAATATTTATAAATAAAACATTGCACGATTTATTATCTTTGTTATTTATTAATTGAACTAAAAAGATGTTAATTAATATTACAGTTTTATTTTGTAGTGCGGCGTGATTATTCAAAAATAGTTTTTTATTATTTTTATCATGAATTTAGGTTTAAGAATTACACTTCCTCTCTTGAATAGGTGGAAGTAACAACAAACAAGTCATTTAATCTTCAAATTATAGTCGGAATAAAAATAATTGTCGCTTGTGTATCTAACCTAACCTAACCTACTTGGTAGATGTTTTCCATATGAAGGATAAATAAATTGAAAAATTTTTGGACAAATAAAACATAAAAGATCCTAACCACTAGTAATCGTATATCGACATTTCTCTAAGATTATTTATTATTTCTGCAAATACAACATTATTTTTTATGTAACGGTGGAATCAATTTAACTAGTCTGTCAATTATTTTCAACCTTTCTAAATTCTAAACACCTTCTTAATAGTACTAAATATTTCTTACCTCACAGCATGTCGTGCTGAAGCAATTCTAATATAAATATTTTCTAAATATAGAAAGCTATATAGCAAATGGTTTGCGTCAGTGCGTTCGTTTATACTCATCAGTCGGCCGATTGCGTAGTAAAGTGCATTGCCTTTGCAAGCACAATGAAGCGTTTGTTAAAATATTTTATTTAAAGTGAAGAAAATCATTTTTTTATTTCACTGTACCATTTATGAAAAATTATTTAGTTGGGCAGTTTTTCAAACTTGTTTTTTTTTTGTATTTATATAAGTCAAGTAAAACATTTAAGAAACAATAATTGGACAGGTAATTCAATTGGAAATAGTAGGCAGGGCATATTATCTTTCCAGCCGGATATTGAGTTATTATGGTGAAAACGCTCGCTTGCAGTATTTATTATCTTGAGGAAGCATTTTCCAAGTGGCAGATAATGTATAATGCAGCTGACTTCATAGCATTTATACTACTGATTTTATTTTTGAAGTTATGTTCTTTTGGCGGATTCAGGGTAAAATTTTCATTATAATGGACGTTATGAACGTCTATAATAGTCTAGAATATCTAAATATAATAATTTCGTTGGAATTAAAGCTAAAAATCGAAATTACACACAAAGGCTGAAGCGGGACTTGAACCCTGGTCAGGCACTACAGCAACGCAGCGACTAACTAACTTCGCTATCTCCGGTTCTCCTTAGACTGTCAAAGATATATTATAAATACATATATTAGGTCCTTACATATGAAATTGGCGTTTAGTATGGGAGGAACATAAAGCCGATTTTTTTTTATTATAATATATTTATTTAATCAAAGTATGTACCATTGCTATCTATGCACTTTTGCCATCTCATAGGTAGTTCATCGATCCCTTTACTAAAAAAACCATTCGGACGGGAATCAATAAAATCTTTGAAGGCGGTTTGGACTGCCCCATCGGAGTTGAATTTTTTTCTTTGCAAGAAGTTATCCAAATTTCGAAAAAAATGGTAATCTGTTGGGGCAAGGTCCGGAGAGTACGGTGAATGTCTTAGACATTCCAATTGAAGCTCCTCTAATTTGGTAGCCGTCTGTTGTGCAGTGTGTGGTCTAGCGTTATCATGAAGCAGCAGTGGCCTAGAGCGATTAACCAGCCTCGGTTGTTTAGCAGCTTTCTTTTCCATCATGGTTTGCAGTTGCTGACAATAGACATATGCCGTAATCGTCTGGCCAGAATTTAAGATTTAAAATCCCTTCATTATTGTGCCGGTTGAGTAATGCAACGCAGCAGTCAACGCGCGTTTGTTGATTTGCTTCACTCAATTCGCGAGGTACCCACCTTTCAAGCTTTTTCACCTTACCAATTTGCTTCAAGTGGATTAAAACAGTTTTATCACTAACACCGCAGCCTGCAGCTAACTCGGATGTGGTTTGCGATGGATCCGCTTCCACAATAGCCTTCAATTCTTCATTATCAACTTTGGTCTCCGGCCGTCCACGGGGCTTGTTCTGCAGGTCGAAATTTCCAGAACGAAAACGTTGGAACCAAAAACGCACTGTGTTTTCTTTTGCGGCACCGTCGCCATACACATCATTAATCCTTCGAGCCGTTTCTGCAGCACTGGTGCCACGGTGGAACTCGTACTCGTAAATAACGCGATATTTCAAGTTTTTCATTTTGTAAACTGAGTGACGCAAAGAAAAAAACAATTGAGGAAAAAATAAATGAATTATAATTTTCAAAACACAAATACATGAGTAAATAGCTGTATAAATTTGGATTTGGAATTCCTAACCAAAGAGAAGATATTTGAGATCAAATTTGCCAGTACGGCAAAACACCAATTTCATATGTAAGGACCTAATAATACATATTAGCCGTCCACTCGTGAAAAATCACAAACATAATTTAAATAATATTTATATTTATTTAGTTACAGATAATTCCGCTACAATACTAAAAAAATAATACTATCTTTTTTTCTTTTTTTTTCTATTCCGTTTTTTTTTTAAATAATTTTAGTTTTAATTAAAATATAATATATCATTTTAAAGGACATTTTAATTTCAGTTATAATTAAAATATTATATATCATTTTAAAGGACGAACAAAAAATAAAAATGGATTTAGGATTTAGAGGCACCGGATATCGATCCCATTACCTCTAACATGCTAAGCGAGAGCTTTAACATCTGAGTTACGTTCCGGTTGATTCAAAGCACCAAAAATACATATTCCCTATGAATTGTTTAAGGAATTAATTTTATTAAAATAAAAGAAAAATAATATTTATCCATTTCTCTTTTCTTATTCACCCGTTGTAAAAAATAGCATATCCGAAAAGGAAGAAAATGAATTTTTGGAAAATTGGAATATGTGTATATTCACTGGCCTCGTGATCCAAAGGTCGCGGGTTCGAACCTCACTCCAGACTAGCAAGTTAGTCCTATTTTCATAGCACAAGCGTTTAGCTTAATTTGAAAATAGTAAGAATATTGATGTGACACGTATTCCATGTTCATATCTCTATTTTAAAAAAAAAAAAAAGTGATAGAGAAGAGATAGAGATTTACCGAGTAGAGATAAATATATAGATATATATATATATATATTATATAGATATATATATAGATATATATAATATATATATAAATATATATATATTATATATATTATATATATATTATGACGTGGAGTCGCTCCTCATGATTGAGCCTCGTCTTCACCCAGCAGTTCGATAGCGAGAGACGTCCAAAGCTCGTTTGATATTCTAGTAATAAAGTCGATTACTTCCCGAATAAAAAATGGAATAATATAAATAAGTGAATTAATAATTCAAAGAGAAACATATAACTATCAAATATTGACGACTTGTTAAGTCGCTGGGATAGTGAAATTGGTAACACGCTGTGTGCGAATCACAGAGGTCCGTGGTTCGAATCCAGGTTCCAGCATTTAATTTTTCAGTTTTATTATTTGATATTTGTGTATTTCTCTTTATTTCATTTATTTATTTCGTATTAAATAGATTATTACATATATAAGATAGATATATATTATATATATATATATATATATATATATATATATATTTGATGAACTGTTCCCTATTACGTAAAGTAGAGAGTTCCAAGCTTCACCACAAATACCCATTCAATAAATGTAGTCTTCTGGTAATTGTTACTCGAAGATTTTTTAAGTATAACATCTACCGCGTGTACATGAGTACCCACTGTGCCTACTATAATTTTATTTTTTCACCTACTTCCAAAAATTTGATCACTTTCCCCGGAAATTTTTCGATATTTTCATATCTTCCTCTCTTTCCAGTCGTTATTACCATTTTTCCACACAAGATTTCACTCTAATAATCTTACAAGCAATAAAATAGCAAATACTTATTAACGATAAATCCGTAAAAAAAGTCTTAATTTTTTATGTTAACACATTATTAACGCAGTACATGGATGTGTGCATAACGTATTTTGATTACGCAATATAATCCTAATAATACCTTTATCAATATCCTAATAATACCTACGAAAAATTATCATCAGCTATTATCGATTCGCGGCTAGATGAAGGTCTTTCCCTAAACACTACTAAAGTATTTGGTAAACAATAGCATTTTTCACATACTAAATACGTACACATACTAAAGTATTAGGTAAAAAATAGCATTTTTTCAAAAAACTATACAAAATTTGTTTCGGACTTTTTGGTTAACTATTGTAAAAAAAAATCTTTATAATGTAACCGGCGCTGTTGAAATCGGTAGTCATCAGTTCATTTTTCCTTTAGATCATTCTATTGTTTTTTTATGACAAATATAAAATTTGAGGTATATTTAGATAATTACTTACAACGCCAACGTGAATAAGACTAAAAGTGAAGTATCATTAAAAAAACTAAACTAATATAGATGACCAAATAAAGATGTTAATTAATGTTTTGATTACAACAAAGTTATCTCTAACGGATAGCCTAAAACTGAATCTATTACACTGATAATCATTTTTGGTTCGTCAAAGGAAATATTCTGACTGCTTTAAGCGGGTCCCATTCATGATTGGTTCTGTCACTTTGATAGTCAACATCAGACAAAGCAATTAATTATGTAAAAACCCTGCAATATTATTTAATTCTATAAGTTTAATCATAATCTATAAGTATAATCTTTTTATACAATATTACAATATTATAAATCGTTACGTAAGTCAATGAAACAATGTTTTGACGTCACTGTGATAATATAGAAAATGTTTCTATTGAGATATTATACAATAATGTAGGCGTTGTCGGTGTGCATGTTATTAACCATAATATAATTTATTTAGTGAAAATGCATAATACTGTGAAGTTGTAATTTAAGAAAGCAGTACTATGATATTTAAAACAAATTAGATGAATCAAATGGTTTAGATGGCGAAATTGTTTTATCGCAATCCTCCAAATCGGAGAAGTCCGGGTTCTCATTCCGGTGTCAATCGAATATTTTTTCGATACATACCGTTTTTTTTTCGTATATCTTTCAATTTGATTAATCTAATTATCTTTTGATAATATTCTTTTGTGGGGCTTCAGTTGAGAAAAACAGCATTACAATGTTCACCGAGTACAAAAGTGTTTGTATGTATTTGTTTATTGTATGAATTAAAGATGCAGCTGATTGTAAAAAAAATATTCCTTTTTGTCAACTGTCTCTAATGAATAAATACAATTGTTATAAATATAAAACGCAAGTAAATACACAAGTAATGCTCATAAAGCCACCCGGTATTGAAGGTAATGAGTATTTCGAAACAATAAAAATAAATTATAAACTTAATAATTGCAGAATTTTGAAGCTGAAAATTTGTGAATAGAATTTTTAATTGATTTTATTCACTTAAACCTAAAACTAATAAATATAATAAAAATAATAATATAAAAATGTGAAGAATGTGTAATTTGGTAGGCGACCCTTGCATGTTGCCTGAGCCGCGGCGTGTTGCGCGCTGATTGCATGTCTCTAATTATATACCTTTATTAGTTGTAATTTCAGCGTAGCTCCAGCAAGTAACGAACGATATGAACATACAAACAGGCAACTAAATTATTATATTTATTGAATATTTTTTCTACTTTCCCTGCCGGCAGTTAATGGTACTATTATAAACCCTGGCGATTGTGCGTAAAACTAAACATGATACTGTCCTTTTGATGACAATATCACTATTGCAATAACACAATTAAATCCTTAATATTATTAATAAAATAGACATCAACATAAAATCAAAAATAAAATGAGAAAAATATATTCCGGTACCGAAAACTGAACCCATGCCTCCTAGGTGAGAGTCAGGTATCCTAGCCCCTACACCATATTGGAGATGTCACTGGTCTCGGAAAAAATGTTTATAAAGCTAGTATACCTAATGAAAATATATTTTAGAAAATATATTTGCACCCTATAATCTTTTTATAGGTACAAATGGTTCGCGTCTTTAAGATTCGGCTGGTTCGGGTTTGCTAGCCCGGGGTTCAAGTCCCATCTCCGGCCGTTCAATTTCGTTTTTTAGCCGTGAATTCGAACTAAATTTGTTTATTTGTTCATTTAACGCCCATATGGGCTTTTACAAAATATACAATTAAAAAATCACATACAACAAATATATAGTTAAAAAGATTAAGTACAAGGTTACAGTTACCAGTAAAAATCACAAAAGACAGATAGTTATAACGATTACAGTACATTACGAGGATAAAGTATAGGATGAAGTACATAAAATAGATTTGAGTAAATTACAACATAAAGTACATATAATAGATTTGAGTAAATTAAAAACAGAAGTGAAAAAGAGAAGTTTAAACAGGAAAAAGAAAAAGAAAAAATAACCTATCCATTACCATTACATTAGTTGAGGCGTAAAGAAATGTTTCTACTATATGTGAAAAGTACTATACACAGTTATACTATCAGGAAAAATGTCGACCACCTCTCCATGTTCATTCCCTAACGAGTGTAATCTGGGGATTACGGAGTGTGCTAATGCATTAGTTCTGACATTTCCTCTAAGACAAAATAATGTAGTGTCTTGTTGACCTCGATGGTGCATATAAGTCGATCAGACTAACAATTTGGGGTCAATCAATAATTTAATTTATGATCCTATACAGAAATATTAAGTGAGTTACGGTCCGTCTCATAGACAAGTTTAATAGTTGCAGACAATTGAAGAGATATTCATAATTGATATCCTCCAAGCGTATGTATATTTAATTTGTGAATAATAAATCTTAAGAACTTTTTTGAATTCGTTCAACTGCCGTCGAATGATTGACATAGTGAGACGACCATATGATCGAGTTAAATTCAACCCGAGATCTGACAAGAGAACTGTAAAGAACTTTATAAGTGTGCAGGTCTGTAAAATTTTGTGTAGTTCTTAAAACAAATCCTAATATTTCGTGACTTTTATTAGTTATCAAGTCAATGTCAGGAGAATGAATGATAATTTAGTGTCAAAAATTACTCCCAGATCACTTATCTCCCTAACTGATACAAGGTTTACATCATTAATTTTGTAGGTGAATTTAATAGGATACTTTTTTTGTAAAATTAATTGATTGGCACTTGGAGATATTTAGATAAAGTTGATTGTTGGTACACCATTTGAACAGGGAATCCAAATTAGTTGTAGTATCGTACAATTGGACATACTTTTCACTGATCTAAATATCTTCAAGTCATCGACAAAAATCAGAAATTGTATATCATTAAAAACATTTATAAAAAGAATGAACAGAATTGGTCTAAGAGGTGAACTCTGCGGAACTCTAACTAATTAACTAACTTACCATCACGCCGTTTCCCCATGGGGGTAGGTAGAGAGGATAGAGCGCCATACTCTTCTGTCCTGACATACAACTTTCGCTTCGTCTACATTCATACATCTTCGCACGCAAGCTCGACGGTTGTTCAGGCATCTAACAGGACAATCTTCCAGTATCTGGTTAATCTGGTCATGCCACGTCTTCCGTGGTCGCCCTCTCTTTCTGGCGCCGTCAACACTTGCATCATATATCTTTCTTACCATTCTTTCCTCATTCATTCGCTCAACATGCCCAAACCACCTGAGCGACCCTATTTTTATTCTATGTATTATGCTACGATCAGCTTTACATTCATTCCTGATATCTTCATTCTTTACTCTATCATACATGGATTACGGGACATACGTCTAAGGGACCTCATCTCCACTGCATAGATAATTGACGTTAAAAATAACTTATATGTTATATTATCTGAATATTACAAATGTATAAACATTTATATATCTCCTCTTATAGACCTCCTCCAAAAGGAGATATAAAGATGTTTATAGCCCATCACTTTAAAGAAATAGTTTCAGATGTCCCTCATCGCCTCACCTCCTCCAAAAGGAGATACAAAGATGTTTATAGCCCATCACTTTAAAGAAATAGTTTCAGATGTCCCTCATCGCCTCACCTCCTCCAAAAGGAGATACAAAGATGTTTATAGCCCATCACTTTAAAGAAATAGTTTCAGATGTCCCTCATCGCCTCACCTCCTCCAAAAGGAGATACAAAGATGTTTATAGCCCATCACTTTAAAAAAATAGTTTCAGATGCCCCTGATCGCCAAGCCCTTTTTCGCACAGCTGCTCCATCTGTTTTCCCAAAATTTTCCCGGGGTGACCCACTGGGCAGCTTCCTTTCGGGATCACTACCTAGCCATTGTAATAATTTCCCACGAATGCCCAACCTCTGGAGTTTATCTATCAATATAAGATGTGATACTTTGTCAAATGTCTTAGATAAATCTGTATAGATTGAATCTAGTTTCCCTTTCCCAGTTCATTGGATATGTAATTTTCAAACAATAATAAGTTAGTAGCTGTTGACCTACCTGAGAGAAAATCATCTCGAAAAGTTGATATTACGGATTTAATTTGATACATTATCTTATTCAGTAAGAGTTTTGGTATTGAAGATTGAATACAAATAGGTTTATAGTTTTTTATGTCACTTTTAACACCCTTTTTGAAAATTGGCAACTTTTTCAGACATCAGCATAGCAGCCTATACCCAAAGATAAGTTAAATAAGAAATATGATGGATTGGCGAGATGTTCAATACAATTTATCAGGAATATTGGTGGTTTCCTGTCTGGGCCAGCGCTTTTATCGTGATACAGTTGTTTAATTATAGTTAAAATCTCACCTTGATTAATATGAACATTTGATATCTATGTTATTAGATCAGAAACCTCAAAATTCGGTATATAATTATCAGACAGAGAGGCACTGTAAATGTTTGTTTTTTTCACTTATGTTGTTTCCTACCACATTATTGAGGTACATAGTATTCGGTATACCAGTATCATTTTTTTTAAGGCGATCGTCTAGCAGAATGAGCAAATTTCACAATTTTTCTCATATCTTGCGTTTTTTATCACATTTTTGTAGAGAAATATATCATTTTAAAATTTGTTCATCAGGTTACATATATTTTAAATGCGAATATCTTATTAAAATGTCACAAACTAAATTATATAATTGATTAATAAATTACCAAACCTTCGATGTTTTAAAAATGAAGAAAATTGCTCCACATTGTGGGCCTTTTATGATTGAATGGTCTGCTGAGATGTCTTTTTTATTCAATAATATTACAAAGTAAACGATTATCTTAAATTCATTACAATTATAGCAAAATCTGTTATTTTGTTTACTTGCAATTTATGTTTTAAAAATACTGTTTTTTAAAAATATTTTATTTTTTGTGGGTTTTTTTCAACTCTTTTTACATGGTTGATAACTTTTTTACTTCAATATTTAAAAGAATAGATATTATATTTTTATAATAAAAACAAAAAAAAATCAAAATCTTTGTCGATATTCCTGATTTTAGATATTTAATCAAGATGCAACGTATTTATGACACAATACGCAGTGCCTTGATTAAATAGCTAAAATCTGAAATCGAGAATAATTTTTTGATTCTTTTTTGTATTAATTTTAAGACAATAATGTCTATTCCTTTAATTTATTAAAGAAAAAGTCATAAAATATCTAAAAAGGATTGAAAAAAACACACAAAAATAAAAATAATTTAAAAAACAGTGTTTTTTAAAACATAAATTGCATGTAAACAAACTAACAGATTTTGCAATAATTGTAAGAAATTTAGGATAAACGTTTACTTTGTAATATTATTGAATAAAAAAGACATCTCAACAGGTCATGAAGTCATAAAAGACCCACAAAGTGGAGCAATTTTCTTCATTTTTAAAACATCGAAAGTTTTATAATTTATTAATCAATTATATAATTTAGTTTGTGACATTTTAACAAAATATTCGTATTTAAAATATACGTAACTCTTCTGAATATGTCAGTTGTATCAATACTCGAATTGAATACACGTTACGTCGTCGATCTAAATTAATATTTAAACTAATAACTAAAATTTGCCACTCACTGATCATTCTAATATGTTTGTGCTGAATATTTTACATAGATACTTACCTACATGCATTTATTTGAACATCTTTATGCAAAGCACGAAATGTATGGGTGTATACTGAATAAAAGTCACCTTGAAATGTTAGGAAAGGTATTTTGCTGACATATATATTTATATTGTATGTATATTTAAAAGTGCTGCTTTGTCTCTCGTAAAGGCATCGGGCTTGGCGAGTATCACTACATCAGCCCAGCTCAATCACTATTCGCCTAAAACCCAGAAAGAGATTGTCTGCTTAGCACCAGAGTTGGGCAAGACTAGAATAAAATACATCGGAGTGATTTAGCGAATAACTAAATTGGTGCGAAGCGGAAGCCAATAGTCGGAGCTTTTCCGCTGTTTCGGTTGTTTACTGTTACAAAACAGAATACATAATGGTTCCTCAACCCTCTTCTGCTGTCAATTTAACTACGGTGTCAACTGAAGATTCAGGTATTCTAAACATTTCATTTTCTCATTCATATTTTTCTTCAATGAATTATTCTTTTCTTCATTACTTCAAATGAATGATAAGTTTGTCTATCTTAATTACAAATAAAAACACATGATATCATGCATTTTTATTAGAGACTCTTTAAACGTCGAATATGTGTGATCAACTCAACAAATAAATCCAAATAATCAGTTGGTTGAAATATTGAAAAATAATTAAATATTAATTTGCAAATACTGAATCTACCCAATTTTTTCATTCATATTTTATTTCTTATAAAGTAGAAACCTATCCAAAAATATTCATAATAAATGCGTGTTCAATTTTGGAAACTTTTTGAAGATAATTTTTATATAAGGCCGACTATTTTGTTCCGCTTAATCGGATTTAAAAAAAGGGATCGATAAAAACATGCTTAACGATTTCGGCTACGGTTCAATTATCTTAATTAGGGAATAAACTAAACTTCATGGCAAGAAATGCCTATTCATTAGCGAATGAGCAGAACCCTAGGGTTTAGAAATGTTAACTAATCAACTGAGTTCAAAATTCTCATCCTCATTAACACCCTAGAGTTGTTCTTAATTCCGAGCATGGGTCTCATTTCACGAACCTTTTTTGTTGAAATTAAATAAATAAATTTTGTTTCATTTTGCGCTTTTGTAATAAATCTACGTTTCTTTGTATGGTATATAAAAAAAATAAGAATATTAATATTAATATTTTAAAGCTGAATCTACCAACAAGTAGATCCGAAAAATACAAAACTATATAACTGTAAAAAAATGTGTGTGAAACTGTGCAGGTGTGTTCATGTCATATTGCAGGTGTATTCTAAATTCTTTTCCAAAATTTGTAATTAGTTTAAGATACATGTGGAGTGATAATCCTACGTAGTTTTACAATCTGTACAATATAGTGTTATTCTGTTCCTGATCAAAGCCTTTATAAATGTGAAAATCAAGTAAATAAAGTAAAAACTTTATTTACTTGATTTTATATGTTTTATGATATTATGATAGATTATGATATAAAAAAAAAAAAAGTAAAAAAAAAAAATAAATAAATAAAAAAAATAAAAAAAAAATATTGTTATTTATTTAATTTGTTGATGAAGAGTGTACAAGTTTATGAATAATAATCTGTGGACTTTACCCAAATATTTTATTACAACTAATTTATATGAAAAAAAAAATGAATCCATGTAACAAATGTGGGAAGAATGTGACTGATTACCAGATCATTAATTAAAATAATTAATCATCTGTATATTAATTACGCCAACCAATGTCGCTGCCGGATGATTTCTGTTGCCAGTTAAAAAAAACAAATGGCGAAATCTTATAAAGCAGCGAGAAGTATGGATTGTTTAAAAATACATGCAGATAATATTTCTTCTTCGTCTTCTTAAAATAAGGCAATCCGCCCTTAAAAAGCCATTTTTGTGCCATTTTGCAAGTTATAAATGAGGGACTATTAAGAAAGGGAAATAAATCATATATTTATGTCATTTACTGACAAGAATTTTGATATTATCGCTATCAGATTAGACGAGTTTATAGCAAGAAGATGACAAATATTGGTTGGGAGTTGGAATTTAGCCTCGATCAGCTCATTGTAAAAGGCATTATAGTTCCGCAATGGGCAGGCAAAAAACATGTGATCAAGGGTCTCCTCCTCCGAACCACACTCGCAATGAACAAATGAGCAGCTACTAGACAATGGCCAATCTCATTCTAGAGATTATGGAGATAGTTCTTTTGGAAAGCTTTTTATTACTAAACCAGGATTTGCTAGGAATATTAGTCTGTATACTTTTAAACGCTTTCCCTTGTGATCACTTGTATTACTCTACAATGATATCCAGATGACTTTAGTACGCTTTTTAACACTATTCAGCCTATCATTCATTGGGCAGAAGAAACGCTGTGGGGGGACACCCGAAATTGTGGCATCTTTGGCTAGTTTATCTACATATTCATTTCCCTGGATTTCTTGATGTGCAGGGATCCATACGTAAGACACGTGTTTGTTATTAAGGGACAAATTAAATTAAATAACTCTAATTGAACAGATAATATTATTATTTATCCAAACTTTCATACCCGCACAGATCGAATCGATAGCTGATTTGGAGTCCGAAAACACAACAAATTTATCATAATTTTTAAGTAAACAGATGTCAAGGGCTTCTTTTATCGCCAAACATTCCGCAGTGAAAACTGATGAGTCTGGAGGAAGTCGGAGTTTCATATCAATTCTTAATTCGGGTATGAAAACCACTGCACCACTGCACCCTTCGGGGTCGAGTTTGGAACCATCGGTATAAATATGCAGATACTTTGACCACTTCTCAACACTTACATTATTAAATTATTTTTTTATAAGGTTATCGCTTAATTGTGTTGATTTATCAAGTCCCTTGATTGTCTCAGCGATAAGGTCGAAATATTGCTACGGCACTGGCGGATAGAGCGCCAGGCCACCCATACTTGCCGTGCATCCACCAGCTAACTCGGACGGTCAGGCACGGTGCGTGCTTCTCACGGAGTTCCAGGCACTGGTCGTTGCTGGAGGGTGTGTCGGTGTGTGTGTGTGTGCGTGAATAAGTATGAATGAATGTGCGTATGATACGTGTGTGTGTGAATACCTGACCACTTGGAGAGGAATCTTCAAAACAAAGATGGTGCATTACAGAAAGGCTTACATTTAATCAAATCGGTATAAACAACATTGGCAGCGAACGCTGACTCTCCTTAAATCTTATAAACTAAAGTGGGGTGAACAAATTAAGGCAAAAGGCCTAATAGAAACTGCCGAAGGCGGGCAAACGAACACAATAAGTCAGTGATCACAGAATTTAAATTAGTAGTTCTTGGGTCAATGAACATTGATTCGGAAAGAACGAGAACTCCGACGCAGCGTGATGACCCCGACTGCAAATATTCCATTGCGCCTTTGTCGGCGAGCATCCGACGTGATATCGCAGGAATGATAATTAAGCTTAACCCACTTAGTGCTTCCGACGGATCGAGATCGTACTTTCTTGTGGCTTTCTTGCTGTTTACGCACGGTCCCGCCGGCGCATGGCTGATTTGGGGTCCAACATCGTCGAATCGTGACTCCAGGAGAATCCCGGCAATCTCCGACGACAATTAAAACCATCGTCTCAACGGGCGAGCGTTACGGCATTGTCCACATCATACAGACGGGTCCTAGAAAGGTGCCATATTACACTATAATCGAAACATGGAATAAACAAAGGCGAATATTGCTGTGTCGCAGATTTACTTACCACCGATTGCCATTATTGCATTCGATGAACCCGTCTAAAGCACGAAATTTGCAGCTGTCAGTCAAGCTAGCAGGCAGAATGACGCCGAAAAAATAAAAGTCAAATTGGCAGGCCTGCCGGGTACCAATTACCGCCGGGTACCGGGTACCGGGGCTCGGAAACAGGCCTTTTTAAATCGCCGTATTTAAGGTGGATAAATGCGATCGTCTTTGATCACATCTCAATATATTGCACTATAGGGGACCGAGTATACAGGAAGAGATTCATAGCAAGAGCATCATCAAATTTTGTTTGAAAAAAAGAGAAACTGTTGAGAAACTTGAATCCTGTCGAGTTTTGTTCGAAGGTTAGCTGGGAGAGGTTCCATCAAGAAGCTGCCATAGTCCAAATGACTTCGAATAAGAGCTTGATATAAAAGTTTCATGCTTGACGGATGAGAACCCCACCAAACCCCACAAACCAATCTTAGGATATTAATATTACGTTCATATTTTGATAATATCGAATTAATATGCGCCTTCCACGAAAGCTTTCTATCCAAAATCACGCCTAAAAATTTTGTTTGATTTGTTATCGGAATATTGCTCCCGTCGACTATGACAGACACGGGGGAGCTTTCCTTGTGAAAACCATTATGTGCGATTTCGAAGGGAAAGTTCCAAGCCATTATCCTTTAACCACTTGCTTAGGTATATAAGAGCTATAGTCAATCTTTTAACCGAAGATTGTATATTTATGTAGGAGAGATAAATTGCGAAGTCATCGGCAAAATTAACAACATTACACAGATTTGAAATGATTTTTATTAGGTCCGCAATATACAAATTAAATAGAGAAGGACTCAGAACTGAGCCCTGAGGGAGCCCTCTATAAATCGTTCTCTTAATTTTACCATCTGGGCCAACGACAACAGATCGCTCAGCAAAAATATTATGAATTAGTTCACAGAGATGAATTGGGATTTCAAGGTTTCTCATTTTTTCTAGAAGTCGGTAGGTGGACATTATCATAGGCTGCATTTATGTCTATGAATGCCACAACTATAAATTGTTTATTTGCGAAAGCCGTATGGATGTCCGTGATCAGAATACTGAGAGTGTCTATATAAGATAGGGATTTACGAAATCCAAATTGGATCCTGGAGAGTAGAGAATTATGCTCCATATGCCATTCTAATCTATTATTAATGATACGTTCCATTATTATGAAAGGGCAATTGGGCGATATGATTGTCCTTGGCTAAGGTCTTTTTGAGGTTTTAGAATAGGAATGATTTTTTGGGATTTCCATTCCCGGGGGACTGTACCTGAGTTCATACATAGGTTATACAAGCGCAATAATTTTTAAGTCCAGTGGGGATTTTTTAAGGAAAGAGTAGGATAGTCCACCGAATCCAGGAGCGGAATCTGATATGCCCTTAAAGTCATCACCAACTCTTTCATAGAAAAGGGTGAATCAAGCCATGAAGAAGGCATGTAATTCAAGGAAGGAAATGGAGACATTATTTCACTGACAAAAGGGACATAAGAAGGAGCTATTTTATTTACAAATACTTCTAACCACGAAAAGTTTAGCGGAATTTGTTTAGGAGCGCACAAAGATGCACGAAACCTCTTTATCATGTTCCACGTATAGGACGGGGGATGATCGGGGGACAGGGAAGAGCAAAATTTATACCATCCATCACGTTTCTTCCTCTTCAATAGTCCCTTGACCTTAGCTTGGATATTTTTTGCACTAAGGAAATTGTCCAGACTCACATCTCCTCTATATTTACGCATTGCTTCCTTTCTTAATTTAATTGCTTGCGAACATTCCTCATCCCACCAAGAATTACTATAAGATCTTTTCAGACGAGGTTGAACTTTTGGGATTGATGCATTGGCTGCAGAGAATATAAAATCCGATATTTCAGAAAATAATGTTTGAGGTTCGGATAAAATATCTAAGGTGAGGTTATTTTCAAGATTGTTTTCAATATTTTCCCTAAATTTTGGCTTTATTCAAATTTTTTTTTTTAGTTATTTTAGGGATAGATTTCACTGGATGAAATGGTATAGATAGTATGATTGGGAAATGGTCACTGGAATGAGGATCGCATAATATTGACCAGTTAGTAGAGCTGGATATGTTTGCTGTGCATATTGATAAATCAACTGCACTAGGTTTCTGCGAAGAAAAATTTATTCTAGTCGGTGACCCATCATTTAGTATGCAGAGGTTATTGTCATCCATAAAGGAGATAATTTGATTGCTAGATCTATCAGAAAAGCTACTTCCACGTGTAGGCGAATGTGCATTGAAATCTCCAAGTATGAATTACGTACGAGGCAAGAGTGAAATAATCGAGGACCACGAATTAGGGGTAAAGGAAGTTTGAGGAGGAATATATACTGAGACAAAACCAATTCCGTTAATATCTGCTGCAACAATTAAATATTTGGTGAGATGGAAGGGGAATATTTTTGAAAGGAAGGGAAAAATGAATTAACAACGCGGCTCTCGCTCTACCATCGTTTCTGTCATAATGCAGAATGGAGAAATAGGATATTGAATAATCAAGACCAGGTCTCAGCCATGCCTCGGATATACAAGCATTTTTTATAGAGTAAGTATGGAGGATATGTTCTATTTCATGTCAATTAGAAACAGCGCTTCTACTGTTCCATTGTAAGATATTGAGGGAGTAAATATTACTGTGTGTCCGCTGTTGAAGGTGAGCGATGGTTAATTTTTTTAAGAGAGTTAAGAAACGGAAGGAAACTGGCAACGTGGGACGGTAAATTGCCAGTATTGGATATTATTAAGAATAATAATTGGGCAATTAAGGGGATGAGGTTATTCATATTATTGTATTGATTTTCTTGATGGGTTTGTTGGGAAGCTGTAAACTCCTCCGTTGGAATGGCACACCCTACAGAAGGATTAGAAGCCTGTTTATTCAGATAGGAAAGCAAGTCGTCGTGGGCTTTTTTTCATAATAAGAAGTTGTTTTTTTTTGTATTTCATTAATTGGCTTATATTTAAATAGTTTGATGGGAGGCTTGGCAGCAGATGGAATTGGATTCAAATTTTTACTAGTGACAACGTTTGAAAAGCTTTTTATAGCTGCCGGGTACAGTTTAGATGCTTGAATGTAAGAGATGTTTTGAAATGCCATTGCATGCTTGATGTTTTGTGTCCCGGTAATTTTGGGCAGGTGTTGCTTACGACAGTGTGGTTTCCTGAACAATTTACACAAGTAAACATGTTTTCTGATGTGCAATTTTCTCCCAGTTGAGATTCAGTACATTTATTACATCTAGGAGAAGATCTACTCGTACATTGGAGTTTCGTAGGTCCAAAGCGATAAGATCTATAACATAAGATAGTGGGGTAGAAATAGAGCTCGACAGGTAAGGAGTTATAAAATAGGTATACATTTTCAAGGAGTGATTGCCCTTCGAATGTGAGTACCACAGTTTGTGAGGGTTTCCATATTGGAGTATCGTAGGATTTATCCTTATAGTTAAGTCTTCTGGCTTTCAGGACTTTACCGAATTGAGCTAAGACTGACACATGTTCAATTATTTCCTCACTTAACTCAGTAGAAATGCCGCGAACCAACCCCATTTTGGTCATTTTATAACGAGGTATGTAAGCCTTTAAGTTGTTTGTTGAAAGAAATGATGAATCGATAAAAGAGTTAGCCGCATTTGAATTTGTAAATGATATTGAAATTTTATTCAGCACCTCGGATTTGACTCCTCCAGGAGAAATATTAAAAATCTTGCTTTTGTGGAGAAGACTTCCCATTTTCATGGGATGTAATGCGTTAGTGAGTTCCTTATCCTGTGCAAATACAATGAAAGGGCGAAGGAATGACTTTCAAATCGTCATTCTGGCTTATTGTCGAAGTTGGGTCTGGAGACAAAATAATCGGAGACAAGGGATCGGCCTCTTCTCGACGTCTTATAGAACAACTAATATCCGGAGGGTCCGGGGGCTTAAGTAAATTACACATATTGCTATTATTATAGCCCCAGAAAACACAAATAATATAATAAAAAAAAAAAAAAAAAGAAAACAATTAAATCAAGGAAGTCGTATAACCCGATACGAACTTCCTTTATATGAAACAACAACAAAAAATATAATGATTAAACAAAAGTTGTATAATAGAATGATACAACAAAAATTACATTGCTTATCTGAGCGCATATCAAGGCGCGTAGATCTGTAGGACTGCAACGATACGAAACGCTAACACTGGTACACACAGAAACTACCGAACGCGTCAAATGCCACGATCGAACTGCAGATAATATTTAATGTGTAGAAATATTAAACTCGTAAAATAAAAATGGTCACTTATAAAAATAATGTACTTAATATTTATACACTTTTTTTTGATATATATATTTGTTTTTCAACATCGTTTGTAAATTTCGCCATATCTTTTTTTGGTTACCAGCCATAACCCAGCTGTCACTGCTGTCAGTTCAGCCAGTTTAGCGCAATTGTCGCAGCAAAAAAGTCGTTTTCTCTTTAAACTATTTATCGCTTTAAAAAGCTACTTTTAGTTAGAAAAATATTATAACATAGTGAATGAAATAAATCAAGTCGAGGATTTTATATTTCGAAATCACGTGCAGTACAGAATTATGTATGATATTTAACTGTCATATTCATGTCTTTCAGGTTAGAATTTCGTGTTTCGGAAAACAGAACAGCGGCATTAAGAACAATATGTGATTACATTAAAGTTGTCCCCAAATCAATTATAAATGGTTATTGCGTGTATATAATACATCTACAGCGACAATCAAAAATGCAATACGATGAAATTGAATTTGATAGATCTTTCTTTAAATTTAGTGCAAGTAATTTGTGAAAAAATTGTTCAGAATTTTAAGAAAATTGGACCACGTTTGTTAATTTGACAATTGACAACTGATAAATTAACTAGAACTATTAATAATTTTTAAAGCATGTTTAAAATATTAATTTTAAAGCTCCGCTCTGACTTATTTATAGGTTAGAAATACTGAATAAATAATTTGTCTTAATTATATCTAAACTACCCGTACACCAATTAAAAATCACGGGTGTAATTAACAACGACCCTCGCGCATGACCTGGCCCATGGGCTGGTTGCGTGTCACACTTTAATTAATTTAAGTTGTAATTCCAACAAGTTACGGACGTTGTGGACCGAGAGACAATGAAATTATTATATATAGATAGCTGCCATTAAGACCTATCAGACGTATTTGCGCAGTAGCTATCAATTGTCGCGAAGCGACATACTGCGCATAACCGACAGCATGGCCTTACAGCAAGCAGACACCGTGCTTTGGCTGCGAATCGCCTACCATAGCCGCCATTGGCATCTGCCATTGGCGACAGCCGATTGTAGACACCAATGGCAGCGCAGCGGTCACTGCTAGCCGCGAAGCGGCTACAATAGTCGACCACGTTGTGAGATGAAGTGAAAAATGGAAATTTTCCAAATTAAACCACAGATCATAGGTAAACAATTGTGTTTGCTGCATAGCAAACACAATTGGCCGCACGGCGGCCATCATTGGACGCGAAGCGGCCACAATAGCCGCCCGCAGGGCCTAGCGGCGACAGCCGATTGCTTAACTGCTAGTTAATTAATAAATCTTTAATTAATTTTCAATGTTTTCTTTTGTCGCCCACAGCCACTACCCGTGACCATATGTTTCACCAAATTATAGCTAATAAATTGTTACAATTGTGCAGCAAAAGTTTTTTTTTGCCAGGATACAATTATGAATATTGAAATTTGTGCTAAAAACGAAGGTACAAACTAAAATAAAATGTTGTAAATTTATTTAAATTTTTTTATCTATATATAATTTTATCTATATATATATATATAAAAAGAAACCCGCGTTTCCCTACCCACCAAGTTTTCTCCTCAATCACCGGTGGTTATGATGTTGGATAGCCCTTGGTGTCACATTGAAAATTTGCAATTTGGTGGGGGTGGCTGTCCGTGGGTGGGAGTGGGTGACAAAAATGTGCTTTCCCGCACATTGTTTTGTTACGGGAAGGCCGCAAATGTTCCAGATTGTTTTAAAATAGACGCGTTGACTGTGTCGGTGAGTCTAGAAGGTTTCTTTCCTGCTCTAGAAAGTCCTGGTAGAAGGTTCTAGAAAATTCCCGTAAGTTTTATAAGGTTCTAAACTAAACTGAGTGGCGGAATGTGTCGGTGTGTCTAGAAGGTTCCTGTACATTCGATAAATTTCTTGAAAATTCTGGAAGGAGAATGTTCTATAAGGTTCGCGAAAGTTCTGTGACGATCCAAACAGTGTGCTAAAAATCTACGCGTGCGAAGCCGCGCGGGCACAGCTAGTAGCTAATAAATTGTTACAATTAACATGTTTTAAGTTTTAAGCTCTTAAGAAATTTGTATTATAGAGTCAGAAAATGGGTGTCTAGTTATTTTTCGACACATCAAGTAATCTTTAATCGGCTTTCTCTAAAAGATATTCTGATATTAAAAATTATTTAAAATCATCTAGTCATTGTCATACGATGAACCTTCAGTACGAATGGTAAAGATCTTTTCCCATACTAAAATTTCCCACATTTAAATTACTAATAAGTGTTTTACTTCTAAAAATATACTGTATTGAAATGGGATGGCTTGATTAAGAAAAATGATTACGGTTTACATCCATTCAAAAACAGTTAGATAGATAACGTTATTCGTACGTTAATGTTAAACCAATAAAACGTAATGGAAAAAGAGCGTTTCCGTCGGTAAATACGCCTAATTGATTGCCGTAAGTAAACCGTCTCTATTTTTCTTGATAATTATCATTCTTTCCCTTTCGATTTTCAATTAAGGGAACAAACATGACATAACAACACTCATGCTTTTTATTTGATCGTTGTTTAATAAACTAATGAAGATAAATATTAAATATTTTTAATACTTTAAGGAATAACTTTGTGGTTTGACATTTCGTATTATCTATGTAAACAATTAATTCCCTTTCTCTTTCTTGTAAAAAACATACGCATTTTGTAAATAGAAAACATTACAAGCTCATATTACACGCCATGAAAAAGAAGAATCAAGACTCCTTGTAATATATATGAAAATTGTAAATAAGTTTTGTGAATACAAAATATTAATGCGAATTTAGAAAACCTGAAAAGATTAATATTTTTATGCAATTTTTTTTTTAATGAATATTCTAAAATTATATTCTTATTGAATATATATAGAAGTTATTAAAGGATATTAAAAAAATACTAAAGGAAAAGTTCTTTGGAATTATAAGGTTTTATTACCTTTTAAGAAAAATCTACAATTTTCTTCAATAAGGTATATTATAGGTCAATACTTTACCCACGTACCTACTTACACTGAAAAAAAATGGAAATGGGAAAATCTCCAGGAAAAAGAAGAATTGTTGAAAAATGATAATGCCTTTAATTTGAGATATTTTCATGAAACTCTCTTAAAATACGGAGTATAAATATTATAAGATAAACACTTCTGTGAGAAATAAATTTCCTAAATGCTTTTTTATATAACCTTTTTGAACATAGCTTCTGAAACGAGACATCAAAGTCTCATTCGTGATCCCATACCATAAAAGTATAATGACGATGTTCTCTTGTTGAACGTTTCTCTGGTACGCCTTAATATGCCCATTAATAATATTATCTAAAATTAATTAAAATGTTGTGTACCATTGTGTACATCTTTGACAACAATTAAATTATATTTTTACGGATAAAAACAAATAAAAAGCTACATATTTTTTAAATATAGATGCATAGACATTTAACATCATTTTATTTATCCCATTTTTACTCACTTTCTATTAACTCGTGGCGTCTGCTTGTCTGGCGAAAAACTTTGGATCGATTTTTAACCCTTTTCCCGTGATCCAATCGAGCTGAAACTTTGCAGACAGATTCATGGCGACGATCAAGAACATCTATCAAATTGTCGTTAAAAAAATTAATAATTATAGTATAATTTTGGATTTTTAGAAATTTTAATGTTTTTTTTCAAATTGGAATCATTACAGTTAAGTTTGCAGTTTGATGAAGTCACGGAGTATTTAAAATTTGAAATACTCCGTTAGTATATTAAATAGGCACTTCACTACGAATTTCGAACATTTGGGACAATTGTTTCACAGATGACAGCAAAATTCGGTTTTTTGGAAAGAAATCAAATAATAATTTATTTCTTTTAGATTTCTGCTACATTAATCAAATCTGATTCAGACTAATTTTATCATTATTTTAAATCATTTGACGCTGGAAATTCACAAGGTACGATATTGTTGATAATTGAATCTATCTAAATCTTAATTGACTGACAAATGTTTTTAGAATTTAATTTTTAAAGCATGAAGTGTCTTATCAAAGCTCAAAACATCTGACATTTTAGAAATATATTAAATTCCTGTAAGTTTAGTGTTATGTTATATGTTTTCATTCGTCTTTAATTGATGTTATATTTTACGAAGAAGGGGAGTATAATAAAAACTTGTTTTTTATGGGTTAGTTTTTTACTCCCTTTCTTTTAATTCGTAGCGTCTGGTTGCTTGTCTGACTAAAAAAATTTGGATCGATTTTTAACCCTTTTTCCGTGATCCAATCGAGCTGAAACTTTGCAAGCAGACTTGTGGCAACGATAAAAATGATCTTTCATATTTTCGTTAAAAAAATATAATTATAGTATAATTTTGGATTTTTCAAATTTTAATCATTCTATATTAGTAATTATCCCGACGCGTGTATAGACACGAAACCAGATTCAAATCGAAAGGGAGTACTGTAAAAACTTGATCTTTATGGGTTACTTTTTTAGTCACAAATCTTTTGAGCTGTTGAGCTGTGAATCTTGTGAACGAACGCTTCAAGGCGCGGTTCTTCTTCTTCTTCGCGGATATTCTTATGACTGATGTTTTATAATTATTGTCGAGTAATCATCAGTATGCCTACGAATAGTGATAAATAAAACTAAAGCGATAAATTTTTATGAACATTTATTTTGGCTTCGATTGAATAGTATCTATTGAATAGAAAAGCAATTCTTTGAAGAAAATTCAATCAAGTCATTCATTAAAGTCATTTTTGTGTTTAAACGATTTTTACAAGCTTTGTAATAAATGTCGAGTAAAGAATATAAATTTCGTCTTATGACGAAGATGCAATATAAGTCACCTTTTTCGTCATTTAACACAATCCTAAAAATTAATATCACTGAAGGTTGCGTGTTGTAAATAGCACACAGTGTTTAAAAACTTATTTTATATTAATTGATACATTAAATCTATTACTTCAAATATGAAGTTATAATATTAATAATATAAGTTTTAAATATTAAGTTTAAACACGAAAACGTCCTAAATATGTAAATAATTATTTAAAACAGTAAATATAAACATTCTCTGTTCGTCGTTCGTTGTGTTTAGAATACTAGTATTTTTACCTACACCCCATTTATGGAAACATTTTAATTTAAAAAATTCAGTCAATGTTCGGGAGTTGTGGCCTGCGTTTTGAATATAGATTTTATTAGCTCACGCACGCGTTTTATTAATTATAATTTTTGAAATTGTGAAAATATTTAAAACTATTTTTGTAACTATAGTGAAAGAAGTGCCACTGAAATAATTGTCTAGTCTAGCAGAAAGCAATACATTTTAAAATAATATTAGTTGAACAGAACTGCTATTTTTTTTGGTTAACGCTTGTAATTTTGACGACTCATCATTTTCTATTCTCCGCTATCCGTTCGATCTTCTCTTCAGTGTTTAATATGAACTGTAACTGTGAAAGTGATTATAATGCGAAGTATATTCTGGTTTGTATTAATGAGTAACCTATGTTAGCATTCACTTCTCTTATCTTAATATCTTGACGCACGTGCAAACAGTAAGATTTAATAGGTGATCTGTCTCCACTGCGTCGCGCCACGGTTTTTTCGAATGTCTGTGCTCGCCGTTCTTTCGCTCAAGTTGATCGGATGGGCTGAACGCCACCCGCTCTTCCACTCAAACTGAGCTGATGAGCTGATTGAGCTGGTTGATTTGATCGAGCTGATTGATCTGATTGAGCTGATTGATCTGATTGAGCGATGAGCGGATAGAGATCCGGCTCAACGAAAAAATCCGGTTCGTTCGCGAATGACGCACCTCTAGTCTCTATACAGTATTTTCCTGGAAACACCAAGTATATCATGTTCCTGGTACAAGAAAAACGCTAAAATTATTATTTCAAAAATGAAAACCACATTCCCTTAATGATGCCATTGCTAGCACTCTCTTTCTGTGGTACTGAAATTAATAGGAAGTGTATAACAACATGGCTCATAAATCTTGGTAAAACTCAAAGCAATTTCAGAATAAGAAAGAAGTCTATAACAAGATAGATCATAATATCTTGGTAGAATTCAAGGTAATTCTGAAATATTATTTAATATTCAGACACAATTCAATTACAAATTTGGACAATATGTGTATATGTATTTTCAGCAAAATAAGGCAATATTTTGTTTCTTCTATTCTTATCCATCTTCACATGTACGAAAAAATCTTAATATTACTTCTATTTTATATTATCACGGGTCGTGGTTGCGGCAAGCAAACCCAGAAAATTAATTAGCGATTTATGAATTAGTGATTAATATTATTTCTACAACTAAATATACACAAAGCTTACCAAGCATTCACCTAACAGAGCGGATTATAAAAAATAAACAAGATATTGTTATTTATAATTTAACAAGAAGCATTATAACCAGAGTACAAAATATGTACTGAAGTGAACTAAATTAGTTCTTTGTAAGATGGGAAAGAATTACAGTGGAATGTCCCCCCTGGCGTCTGTCTAAGAAACATTTATACTGCAGTTAAACTCCACTAATACAGAAGGATAAATGTGAAGCATCCTAAAATGCGTTATCATGTCTATCATAGCACTCCTCACTCTTCTAGGGAAAAGAAACTAGTAACCAGTTACATTGAACGAGGAACCGGGGATGATATATTTTAAGTCATAATCCACCATGGATTATCAGGTTATTGTTAACGATGAATACTTTTATTATTTATAATAAATAAAAAAAACAAAAAACCGTATTAAAAAAAAAGTTTTTTTTTAAAAGCAAAAAGCCATCTTTGCCACTAAATAGAAACAGACACAAAATAAAGAACAAAGCAAAACTATGTAAGTAATATGCCCCTAATTTATTATTTATCATATCATCATATTTATTACAAGAAACTGTTACTATAATACTTTTTAAGGATACGAAATATATTTAATAATAATCTTTAGTCATAATGAAAACCAACTAATATAATATGTTATATTATATAGTCGTAAGAAAAATCACAAGTCACTCAAAAAAATCTTTTTCTGGATATGCGCATTTAAATTTATAGCCTCGCTATATTTCTAAATTCTAATGTTTCTTCATTTGTTAATTCCTTGGCAAAACACTTGGTACGAGCGATAATCAGCATCGAAATTTGGTCATTTCCGAAGGTGTTTCAATCGGACAATTGGCATTTCGATCACGTCGAAGGCTACAGAACTGGAAGGGTCGGAGTCTTCTTTTAATACCTACTAAACCTGGGCAGACGAGTTCCGTAAGGGGCAATCAAATTGGTTCGAGTAAATTGAAAAGGTTCGAGACTCCTTTTCACTGCGGGATGCCGTACATACGCACGTTATACCCTTTGGAATATCCGCTTTCATCGGGCCATTCAGGAACCTCGCGTTGGAGAGTAGGTACTTGAGGGTTAGGGGCCCGCGCGGAACCGGGATGACGCGTGCACGGTCTACGAAATATTTTTTTAATAGTTCACAAAATGAGAATGTTAGCAAGATTAATAAATTTTGATGATTATTCATCGTCTATTTATTTTACTTCTTATTTCACGTTATTATTATTAAGCGTCAATTCAGATTATTTCAGTAGTCCGACACCGTAAAGAAAACACTTTTAATACTAAGCAGCTATAGAACAGCAGCAATGTAGATAATAGTCCGAAGTGATGGTTGAACCTTTATTTTAACCGGTTATTTTCGATAGAGTTATTTGGGATTTTTATCTGATTGTATCGATGATTGATAACTAAGATGTAATTGTTATCTAGTACCGATGGTTGCCCGTCGAATTGTAAAAAAATCAGTTGCTAATCATAGACGCAATCAGATACAAATTTCAAATAACGGTTAGTGTGTCACCGGTTAAAATACCATCACTAGTTCGAATCCTGGCAGATTTAGTATTTTAAATGATTTGTTCCGCTTAATTGACTTTATATTATATACCGCACACAACTCTTATTTATAACGTTTTTAAATCGAAAACACTAAGAAAATGAATACCTACACATTGTAATAAGACGTTCCCAAGCAGTAGAACCCTATAAGTAGAACACTAGAACACCCATGAGAGTAGGCAGAACACATTTATAAGTATTTAACAAGTAAGTATTTAACATAATTCGTATCTAATTTTTTAAGAAAAATCTGATGTGTTGTTTACTTGACTATATGCTAAATATTAATAACAACTGCAACGCACTATGGAAAATCGAGGTCTGTTTCGGATCAAAAGTCAATAACTCTTTCATTTCTAAAGGTATACGCATAAAATTTTGCACACACATAATGTAGTCTATATAGCTTAAAATTGATATAATTTTATTAATTTTTTTTTGTATTTTCATACAATTTAATATATTAAAAATAATCAAGACAAAATTTAAAATTGCTTAAATTTTTATTTATAAAAATTAAAATTTTACTTATCACGTTTACTAAAACGTATTATAATATTATATAAGATACCTAATTTATCCATAATCAATAAAGAAAATAAAGAAAAACCTGAAAGTGTTTACCTAAATAAATATTCATTTAAGCTATATAGACTATTTAAATGTGTGCAAAATTTTATGAATATACCTTTAGAAATAAAAGAGTTATTGACTTTTCATCCGAAACAGACTTCGGTTTTCTATAGTACTAAGGAAAATCGAGTTTTTTTCGTATCAAAAATCAATAACTCTTTTATTTCTGAAGATATATTAATAAAATTTTGCATAAATATAATGTAGCTTATAAGGCTTCAAATGAAATAATTTTGAATAACACATTTATAAAATAATGAAGAAAACATAAAAAATGTCTTTTATCGCATTTTTCCCAATAACTTCGGAATCACCAATATTTGGAACTAATTTTTATAAATGTTTCTTAAAAATGTTTAGGCTATAAATTAACATTAAAGGTAAAGCGTGGGGAGAAATGGATAACTGCCAAATGTCTCGATGAACCAAAAAAATAAAACTTTTTCCTGATTTTACTGTCCATTTATTTAGACGTAAATTTTAACATAAAATTAAAAACATTTTAGTTGTTTCAAAATTCTCAAAAAATGAACTTTTCACAAATGTGTAAAACTTTATGACTATTCCTACAAAGTTTAACAAGAAATTAACTTTTACAGTGATAAAGTGAACAGAATTAACATGGACATCTAAGTGGGTTAGCACGTTTCATGTTTTTCTTTATTTTTAAATTGATTATTGATAAATTAGGTATATAATATAATATTATAATTAGTTTAAGAACACGTTATAAGTAAAATTGTCATTTTTAAAAATTTAAGCAATTTTAAATGTTGTCTTGATTATTTTTAATATATTAAATTGTTCGAAAATAAAGTAATATTCACAATAAAATTATATTAATTTTAAGCTAAATTATATTAATTTTAAGCTAAAATTATATTATTTTAAAGCTAAATAGACTATTTTATATGTGTGCATAATTTTACGAATGTAAGTTTAGAAATAAAAGAGTTATCCACTTTTGATTCGAAGCAGACCTCGGTTTTCCGTAGTGCAACGGCGCGGTAGTATTTCTGCGACACGAAAGTTTCGGATCGTATCGTGATAAAATTTAAGCGAAATAAAAAGGTTAATTTATCTACTTTACACGCACTAGCTATCTAAAAGTTTTATATCATAATAAAATAAAAGAGAGGATGAACCGGCCGGAAATCGAATTTCTGCTGTCCACTTGGCCAGCGAGAATTTAACTTCTAAACCACTTTAGTAATAATAAGTCTATAATACAAATTTTAGATGGTGAACACATGGATACGCCTGAATAAATATATATTCTTGTTTATAAATTTTTTATATAAATTAATTTTGTCGGTACGGAATATAGATAGGTATTTTGATTATTCATGATATAATAATTAATTTATACAATAAACATTTTGAATATGGAATTATTGTAAGAACTTGTCAAATATAATTTAAAATTAAGATAAAGATGTTTTTTATCATGTTGTTTCCAAATAATATTTCAATGTAACTTTCCGGAAAGTTACATAAATCAAGACTTCAAAGTTATACATATTCAGTAGGTAGGTAGTTACCTACTTTGAATTTGAATAAGGAGGTTAATATTAAAATTGGTTCCCTTTATGAATTTATTACCATAAGTAATATGTTAAAGCCACGTTATGCATGCATAAAAAAAATTAAAATAATTTCCGAATCATTATTTGTATTTATTGTAGAATAGTATGTTAGTTACATATACCTAACTACCTACGAAATATTTGAAAGTGGAATTATTTAAAAATCAACAAGCGTCAAATATAAGGGTAATTATTATTTGAACACATTAATATTTACAGTAAATATTTTTTTCTATATTCTAAAGAAAAATAAAAAAACTAGATTATTTATAAAAAAGTGGAGACGAATATCTGACAATTATGTCTTTTATGCGAAAACATCGGCAATAACATGAAATTCTAATACACACCTAAAATCGTAATTCTATAAACAGTTATAATATTCAATTAATAAAAAAGTGGATTCGACGAATATCTGATAACAATTATGTCTTTATTTATATGCGAAAACGATTCCTACCGCATGCATTCATCTCTTTCACACTATCACTACGCACTCCTCATATACCACTCTACCACACTCCCCCAATTAACCCAAAAATACCTGATCTACATATTACAATACATTATATAATATTACAACACATAATATAATAATACAATATATAATACACAACCCTTAATTCCTATAACAATTTTCCTTTTTTTTTTTTGGTATATGTGTTTGTAGGTCATCTAGGATATCGAAATCCCCCTCTTCGTGGTCTCAGCCTGTCTCTCCACGGAGTGCCTTCTGAAAGAGAAGAATCCTCATTAGCCATGGTCTTATTGTCCACTTCATAAAGTGGACCCAATTCATTCATACTCTCAGATTCATTATTTTTATCTTCCCAGTGTACCCTCCTTCCTACTAAGTGATCCATATGTCTTTTCCATTTTAATTTTCCCATAGTTTCCACTATAAAATTCCTATTTCCCAATACTTTAATAACTGTAGCAGGTACCCATTTATTTTTCGAATCTCTGAAGTCTCTTGTCATAACCTTAGAACCAATTTTAAAATGTTTTCCCCTTTTCTTCCCCCCATAATAAAATTTTTGCCTGTTCTGTTTCCATTTCATCCTCTCCTGTATCTCTCTGTTAATCCTAACAAAAGATTTACTATCGTCTGGTATCAACGTATCAAAAATTGATCTAATTTTTTATGTAATTATTAGGTACTGACTCGAACACTAATTTAAAGTGAATAAATTTTTTACAGTTTAATGTATGCGCGCGCACTTCTAGTCACTTGACTTAATGTGTATGATCGGCTCAACACGTAAGTTATAAGTCACGCCTGTATAAGGTCTTTTTTACTTGACTTAATGTGAAATAATTAATACTATTAATGATATCGGATATACAAGGATTGGGCAACGTACAGTCTTTCTATACTACAGTTATCGACAGTAAAGCTAGACAAACGACATGCTCAAAATGGCATAATATAGCCGAGAAACTAGAAATTACCGAGGATATTTGCTTTCAAACTTCGCTGAACAACACAATACATTAGATTGGACGCTCCGGTGATAGAACTCGGAATGAAATAGATTACATAAAAAGCAATAGAAAAGACATGTCGTCTTGCCTTACACTTAACGATATATTCAAATCCATCAAACATACGTAGGGCTTAACTTCTCTCAATACAAGAGAATAGACTTCGTGATTTCGATGCACTGAATTGTCATTCCGGAGATCCCTTTTACAGTACATATTTTTAGTACGTACCTACCAACCGAATTAATGTTTATAGAATATCGTGATCTGAATCTTTTTTAATGTGTACAAAAATAAGTTTTTGGAATATTAAAAATATTTAAAATTCTGATAATAGCTATAACTCAGTAATCTACATATTTTTGAAAATGTCTACCATCCTTCAAAGTTTTCATTGATTTTATTTCAATCTTCTTCACGAAAACAACGCCGCGCGATTTCGATGCACTAATTTTTCATTCCTTATTTGTTTCCGCAAAATATAATCATCATCATCACCATAATTTTAAATCGTTTAGAATTTTCCAAATATTATTCATTCAAATAATATTCTACATTCACGTTTATTATATTTGATAAGATTTTTTAAGAAAAAAATACGAGTGCGCTTCCACAGTCGAGCGGGCATGCTACCATCATCATTTTTACTCTCATGTTTCCTCCCTATATTTGTTCATTTAATAAATCTTCCACAAATATCCATCGTCATCATTGTAATTTAACAACGGTATGTCTCCCGCCAGGCTAAGTTGCACGCGTCGCCGTGCAACGGGTACGTTAGTAATAATACAAGTATATCAAATAAATATAACTATTTCTTGCATCATGGGACAGTGAATGATTTTTGCACAACCTCCGTGCCGCGACATTACAACTCTGGCGCTATAGCACGGTAGTTGCAATTAGCATTAAAAAATTACCTACTAGGCGGCGAACGTGTGAGGCTGATATGGGCTATTTTTTTTTGCTCGTTAAATTATT
Source organism: Agrypnia vestita (assembly GCA_016648135.1). NCBI lineage: Eukaryota > Metazoa > Arthropoda > Insecta > Trichoptera > Phryganeidae > Agrypnia > Agrypnia vestita. The sequence goes on along the minus strand of JADDOH010003669.1, from coordinate 144,270 downwards.
TTTAACTTTATTTATACTATTCTGTTAAAAAGCTGTCCATATTTAGTAGCTATTAGTATTTTCCAATTATGTTGAACACCTAATTCTAAAATAAATATATTTGCATTTTGTTGATTTTCTTGAATGTACATACGTATGTTTTTGTGTATGTTTTAAATGTTGTCTCATAAATAGATACCTAATTATTAATTAAAAAATATTTCTTTGTGAAGAGATCTTATTTCTTATTTGAATGAACTGTACAAGGCACCAGTTATTATTTAAATAAATACGTACGTAGCAACGGTACCCATAAAATGTTTGTTTATGAACCCCACTAGATAGTTTATTTTACGAAAATACCCTGAAAATTGATACGTTCACACAACGTGAAGGTATTTAGTAATGATTTAAAACCGTAAAAATGTGCATGAACACGCCGTCGAAATTTACCAGTAAGGAAATATGAAAATACTTTATTTGTATCTATTAGAAGGGTAAAGGTGTATTTTCTGTTTTTAATGTCGAATGTTTATAAAATAAAAGATTTCCACCGCACTTCGCGCATACCCCGTTCAGCGCAGCCGGCTTCTGTTGGCTGGTTCGTGCTAACCCCCTACCGAGAGTCGCCGGCCGCCACCCTTCCGCCACCCTTCCGCCACCCTTCCGCTCGAGCTAGGCTCTACCTAATATTACTTTTCATCGCGAGGTTTTTTGCTGAACGAAATTGTTTTATGCGTTAGGAATATCGAGCGCACAGATATCGGTGATATAGCCGATACGGATTTTATCTGCGGTTATATTTATAATTTGTAAACATAATTCCGGTGCGCCAAAGCTAAATTAATTTTTATGCTTAATTTCTAGCATATCGACGTTTTGTAGTCGTATAGTTTAATTCGAAGCTTTAAAAAAATGTTTGGTGTTTTCTGTAATTTTTTTTATAATTTGATTTTATAAATATTCTACACAAATTAAATTATTTTACACATCAAAACACACTACTAGCCCTGATGATAGATAGTCACTAACATTTGGCCAGAAACGTGTGTCAAAAAAAGGTAGAACCGTTACTTAGTTTGTTTTCTGATGGGTGAAGAACTATCCTGGCAAAAATACAAAAATAATAGCAACAAAATAATAAAAACAAAAATAATAATAGGTTCACGGCGGTGGGAAGACGACTGAAACACTTGAAAATATTTATTTAATACAGAAAGTCGCGGGACACAAACTTAACTCGAGCACTATATCGTAAATCCCGCTAATTATCACTCGCAGGTACTCTTCTATTTCGCTGGTTGATTATATTCGCACGGAATGCCCGCGGTCTGTTTCGCTGGTTCAGTCAGTTCTAACAATCTCTAGTTTATTCTAAAACGTTCGTCGATTAGAAATTTCGCAGTTTTTTCCTCGATTTTAGAAACTCGTGACAGTATTCGTAATTGTTTTTGGTGCACTTGTAAGGTGTGTTTTGTAATGAAAGAGTAAGAATACACCTTCCAAGTGTGCTTCGGACTACTTTTAAGAATCGAATGAACACATTGTCGCGAGATTTTATACTAAATCAGAAATTACCACAAAAGTGTGGGATAATCTAATAGATTCGTGAAACATCTAGAACAAGCATCTCTATAAATACGGCGGCATCGTGCTACGCGAACAGTTTGTTTTGACGTTTAATAGAAGTCACAGATAAAGCGCCAACTCACCCAATCACAGAAATGGGAATATTCAACAGCCAATTATGAAGTATTCCATATACGAGTGATGAAAAGTGTGAATTACGAAATTAGTGGGAATTAATGAACGGTGTTCCGATTAAATTCGTGTCCAGTAATTTAATAAGTGAATTAATAAAATAATAATTAATTTTAAGTGTTTCATTTGTCTCCCACAGCCGTGATCCCTTGAAAATATTTTTAGTACGCTTAATAACATCAACGAGTAATAAAATTTGAATAAAAATCTATACCTATAAAACTCAATTATGTCTGTCTGTATTAGTGATGGGTCGTCAACGTATTTACCGTCGACGAAACGAGACCGTCCACGTCCGTCCATCGACGAGACGATCAACTAGTTGAATTCGTCAACTTCGTTACGCGGACGTCGCGGACGTTCTATCTAAACATCGGGACGATGGTCTACGATTCGACGCGACGCTGCTCAACCGTTGGCTATTTTTATTACGTTAATTTTTAAAATTTAAAGAAGTTCGAAGGAATTTAGTTTCGGGGAAAGTAAACCACTACTTGTGCTTATATGTAAAAAGAAACATTTAATTATTTATTTGTTAAGCACATTATAGGCTTTTACATATTGTTTTATATACTTCTTTCTATATATAATAAAGAAAAAAGTAGGTGTACACAACAATATCAGGTGTAAGCAGTAAAATATTAGTTCAATAAAAATAAAATAATTAAACAGAATTGTTTTATTTTATACAGCGCAAAATTGGGAATTCACTGAAACGTCGCACGTGCACATCGCACAAATCAAGTAAAAAATAATAGATAATAGCTTATTAAGCCTATCTCACCCTACGCATGCATTCAAATTTCAAGTCTCTGTCATAGTTCGTGTACACAGATCTGCACTCTATGGTCGTGTACTTTAGAGTTGAAATAAAATTACCCGTCAAGCCCTCTGTGACGTCTATGGCATCTACAAGTCGACAGCGAGAGATGAGAGAGAAATAAACGGAGACGTTTTGTCTTGCTCTCGCTCGTTGCTTTGCACTACATTTCTCTCGAATCTCGAATCGTCCACCGTCCGCGGCGTCCGCCGTCCACAGTCTACGAATTCAACTAGTCCATGCGTAAACCGTCGACGCGTCGACGCAACGTCAACGGTTGATTTCAACTAATCCGTCCATTCAACGCCCATCCCTAGATATCTCTTCTGTATACAAATCTACACCGTTTGACCGATCTGAACCAAATTTTGCACACTTATACTTTAAGACCCAGCGGGTAACATAGGCAACAGTCCTCCTTCCTCCTGTACATTTTATATACAAATCTAATTTAATCTATGCCGTTTGACAGATCTGAACCAAATTTTGCATAAATATTCTTGAGAACCAGAAAAAATAAGCCACTTTCCCCCTGGACATCCCATACCAACCAACATTAAATGGAAACATTGTATCTACTTATTAGAGGCTTTGAAAAACAATATATAATAATAAAAGTTTGTATAGATTATAAATTGACATTAAATTTAATGTAGATTATACAGAATATCAAAAAAACCTATCGGAAAGTATTTCGCCAATCTCTATGGCAATTTTGTAATAATACTTTTTATTATTACTTACATCTTTTGTTTCCAGAAGCTGGTAAAATTATTTTCAGTTTTAACCAGCCTCGAATGAAAGAAAATTTTACTGGCGCGGAAGGGAGATAGAAAATAGACTGCAGTTCGATACGCGGTAGTCAGCCAATTGCTACCAACGCCACTGCAACCTTGTATTTTTTATGAATGATAGATTTTTTTTTAAAACTGATTTGCATTTTTCATATAAATCTAAATAAAGGACTAAGAGGAACATTTTTTTTAAGCTCAATAATCAATTGTTATATATTAAAAAATCATAAATGATAGCAATTTTAAGATTGGAATTGACAGCAAAGATCCAGACAAAATGATTTATATTAATCTTTTACATGATTTACAAATAAAAATAAGGTTTTAATTTGAATTGGTTTGCAAAAATATCGTCATCACGAGTTATATATTAATATCTGGAATTTAAAACATAAATTAGTAAATAATTTATTATATGTGGCGTATAAAAACAAAGGCAGCAATATACAAATATATTTAAAAAATGTTTTGAATGCACTCACCGAGGAATTCTAGATATAATGTATATAACCTTTTCAAAATAATGTTTCCTAAATTCAGTACAATTACGTAATCAACAATACGTACAGTACAACACTACAAATACGTAATCCTCGAAGCCTACATTATTTTTTCATATATATTACTAATTTTGCTTTGTATTCCATATATGTTATAATAGTTTCTGTTTAAAAGAAAAATCTAGAAGAAACGTACCTATTATTTAGCTAATGATTTTTCCTTTTTTAAAACAATGTAGGTATGCACAATACAGTGGATGTATTTCACTTGCATAGTTTTCATTCAGAAACAATAAAAACAATGTTCTTTACTACAGAAATTCAAGTTGGCTGGCAAGGCTGTTGTGAAATATACCTTATAGCATATTACAATTTATTAAATTATTAAATTTGGAGATAACCTTCAATATCATCATCATCAGTCTGTTTCTCCATTGCTGTGTAAAGAAATTCTACAAGGGTTGCCAATTATTTAGCCGTTCTCATTCGCCTGCAGACCGTCACACTTCTGATGACGTCGTTCCACGATTTTGACAGTGACCATCATTCAACAAATTCTTCTACCAGCGCGAAATGTCTTCTCCAGGACCCTCTTCCTTACCGTCAATCTTCTCTTCGTATGTGTGACCAGCCCATTACCGCTTTTTAGTAACATCCGTTATCTCAGACCTCTGACGAAATCGTACCTTAGGAACACAAACTACAGAATTATTCCGAGCAAAGCTCTTTTTACTTTCTTTCTTTTAACTCGTAGCGTCTGCTTGCTTGCCGGCTTGCCGTCTAAAAAGCTTTGGATCGATTTTTAACCCTTTTTCCGTGATCCAATCGAGCTAAAACTTGGCAAGTAGACTCGTGGAGACGATCAAGAAGATTATTAAAATCGTAAATATTAAGAATTAAGATCGTTAAAAAAAATAATAATTATAGTATAATTTCGGATTTTTATAAATTTTAATGGTTTTTTCAAATTGGAATAATTAGAAAAGTTTGATTATTAGCAATGGCGGCCCGATAACGTCGCGGAATATTTTCTACATTTGAATTACTCCGTCGGTATGCATAATAGGTTCTTCACTACGAATGTCGAAAATCTAAATTGACTGACAAATGTTTTTAGAATTTAATCTTCAAAGCGTAAAGTGTCTTATCAAAGCTCAAAACATCTGACATTTAAGAAATATATTAAATTACTGTAATTTTAGTGTTATGTTATATGTTTTAATTCGTCTTTAATTGTTGTTATATTTCACAAAGAAAGGGAGTATAATAAAAACTTGGTTTTTATGGGTTACTTTTTTCCGTTTATCTTTGGGTAACTTTTTACTTGTGTATATGTTTTTGTTGGTTATATACATGTCTCGGCTCCGTACGTAAATACTGGGAGCGAGTGCTGCTAGTAGATTTGTCTTTAGAGATTGTCGTTCTAAACATAAGAATTAAAGTTGTTATTCAATTTTTCTTTTTATTTATAATGAATAATAGTATGTACCTACCTAAGATTGAATAGTAATTTTTAAAGAAAGCAAAGTAAAATGCAGAATTCTAATTTTAGAGGAAAGAAGTTATTAAGGAAATTTACTTGCAGATTAATTTTAGTTCAACACTTGTCAAAAAGCTTATAATAAAGCAAAATCAAATCTATTTTTTTTGTTCAACGATTCAAACGTGCATAAAATTATAAAAAATAAATTTTTTCTAAAATATTTTCTAGCGATAATTTGAATAAACAAATTTATTAAGCTCTCACTTTGCTCATAACTGTGATGCTTCCCCACAAATAACTTTACCTGGCGGTAGTTTGAGGTGAGAAAATTCAAAAAGATCTTATGTGTCCTTTTTTATTGAAAAAAATAGACGCTGGCGATTTTCCTGGTAACAACTTTTCTGTGACAATAATTAAACTTTTCGGTAGAGAAGGAAAGGTTTTTGGAAGGGAAGAATTTTCAAAGCGACCAAAAAATAAGTTAAGATTTAAGATTTGTGTTTAACCAATAAAATAAGATTTAAAAACATTTTGAGTGGTAGATATTCAGGCAAAAAATTAATGTTGGAGTTTATGGAACTTGGTGTTTAAGTTAAAATTTACAATGGAATATTTATTTTACTAAAAAATACTGTTTTCAAACTAAGCTAAACATTAAATTTGTATCACGAAAAATCAGACTAACCTGGTAATCTCCCGGGTGAGGAACAAACCGCCAATAACTTGGTTCCTAAGAATGAGTATTGCAGGTAAGCCAAATAAGCGTATGCAGTAATATAAATATTAGGTTAAATGAAATGTTAAATAAAATGCTATTTATATCTGTCAATTATTTATTGATACACGGTACATTCTCGTTCTTCTGACTTAATGAATCGCAAATCGTTAGTAAAAATTTTTTATATTTAGGATAGGTTGTTTAAAATCAAATCTTACCTAATCTCATGAAATATTTTTTGGCAAATTTCAAAAAACTTTTTTACATATTATTTATAATATTTTTATTTATTTATCTTAATTATTTAGTTCCACTTTAAAATAATGTTGTGTGGGCTAATATATGATTTCACTTAGACATATTGCATTCCATCTAATCATTTAAAAGTTTTTATATTAGAATTTTCGCACTCCAGTTTAAACTTCCTTTTATTCTCCATGTTTTGAATTTCCTTTGACAGGCTATCGAAGATTTTTATACCTTTATAAATCATACAATTTTGTGAGGTGTTTTTCTTTTTCTTTGGTAGTCTTATGTTGTCGCTTCTTCTTGTAATGTAGGAATGAAAATCCTTATTCAGCTTCATCCTGTCATCAAAATATTTGGGTACTAATCCATGTTTAATTTTAAATATTTGCACCATTACATTATATATTATTCTTTGATTTACGGTTTCCAGTCCTAGGGCATTCAACATCTTTGTTATTTTAGTTATCCTATTACACTATTTGTAGTTTCTTTGGCATTCCTTCGTTGCTTATAAATAATATACTGGAACAAGAATCTACGTGCGGGAGTATTATAGTATTGTATATTAATAAACTTGTATTTTTATTTATATATCTTCTTGTTCTTCCGAGTAAGGACACTTTTTTGCGATTTTCTTCACAAAAAATTCAATATTTTTTGTAAATGTTAGTTTTGAATCTATAATTACACCTAGGTATTTTATACTGTCTACGTTTTCTAATATCTCATTTTCTAGTTTCACATTATATTTGGTTGTTCTTTTTTTACTTCCAATTATCATAAATTTTGTTTTTGAAACATTTAATTTAAGTTTGTTGAATTGGAGCCAATTTGATAATTTCTCCAGTTCTTTATTTATGATGTAGATCGCTGTTTCCAGGTCACTATCCTCTATGTATATTAAAGCGTCGTCTGCAAATAATCTTATTTTACATTTATTTAGTACTGATGTAATGTCATTTATGTTTATGATAAATAATAACGGTCCCAAGACGGACTCCTGTGGTACACGAAGCTGATTTTCTTTTGGATCTGATGTTTGATAATTTATTTTAGTTATTTGATATCTGTCACTCAAACAGTTTCTAAACCATAACAATGCTTTATCTTTTATACCATATTTTTATAATTTTTTCACAATTATATTTCGGGCTATTGTTTCGAATGCTCTTTTAAAATCTAAAAATACTGTAAGGAAATGTTTATTTTCATCTATATGTTCTTTCCAGTCATCAATTATAATATTTAGTGCCATTTCACAAGATTTTTTACTTCTCAATCCTGATTGCTGATCACACAGTTTGTTATTTTTCTCAATGAAAATTGTTAACTGCTCTTTCATAATCACTTCTAATATTTGTTCATATTTAGGTAGTGTATTAAATGGTCTGACATCACATTTTTTGTATTTTTAACCTTTGGAATGGGTATTATTATTGTTGTTTTCCAGGATTTTGGGAAGAGACCATTTTTAAGGCTTTTGTTTATGATATTCAGTATTATATTTCCAGTTATTGGCAAAGAATCTTTTATAACATTTATGGTTATTCCATCTGGACTTGCTTTTGATTTCATGCGGTTTAGTGTAAAAGCTTGTTTTCATTTATTTCTTCAAATCTGAATGTACTCATTATGTTTATGTGTTCCAGATTGAGATTTTGATTTATTTGTGGTATCTATTGATTAATGTCGATAATACTTTTTATAAAATATTGGTTAAAGCTATTAGCAATATTATGATTACATAATATTGCTAACAGATTAATATGAAATAAAAAATAATGGAAATAATAATTAAAAATAAAACGCTCAAATAATATGAAGATGAAAATGTTATATTTCGAGAGTTATTTTCACTTTTAAAATGCACTTAAATACATTTTTAAATCGGATAAAATGTTTAGGTTGTTCATCATTTTTAAATATAAGCATTTGGATTAAGGTTCATTTTGAACTGCGAGGAAATAAAATTAATTGTATCATCAGGGATGTAATGAAATAAAGTATTTGTTAATTAAATGGTGTAAAATATTTATAAATATTTATGAATTTTGATATAGGTTTGTTTGGATATACATAGAAACTCAAGTTGATATTTAACAAGAAATAACTTCGAATTGATACATGTTATAATAGTTAATTATTTAAAATATAGAGATGAGTTTAGATAATATATTGACAATATCAGACCTAAAATGGTGGATATATATCAGGGTGGAGTACGGATGTATGAAAAATTTTTTTTTTAGTAATTAAAAGTTTTAATAGAAGAGGATTGATGCCTTATATTAAAATAAAAATAGAAATTATTTTTCAATTGATTTGGTGATCGTCTTTTGCCTCCGCACTGACCTCAAAAATTAAATTTAATGAAAAAAGTATTGTATAGTTATGGCTAAATATTGAGCTTAAAATAAAAGTAAATGAGTAATAAATGATACCTAATATACATTTTCGATATTTATTATTACTCTATAATCAAAAATATTAACAAATTAAAATAATAATATTATGAAACAAACAATCAGTATGCTCGAAAATCTCTTTTTTACTCAAATTAGTCATTACGTTTCGTTATTCCAGTTTGGCTTTCATTGCACCTAATCGTGAGTTTTTTGTGCATTGAGAAGTGGCAGTTTCTGTTGTTATTTTTACAGCCCGTTCAATAGCTTAAGTATGGCACGAAAACCTTTAAAACAACAGTTCACCCTCACCACCTGATTCAACGATATACTGAATTTCTTGGTCAGACAAGCGTTTCATAATCGGTGGTTTAGTTAAGGCGATCGTCTAGCAGAATGAGCAAATTTCACCATTTTTTCTCATATCTTCTCTTTCGTTTTTTATCACATTTTTGTAGGGACATATCTAATTTAAAAAATTTATTCATCAGGTTACATATATTTTAAATACGAATATCTTATTAAAATGTCATAAACTAAATTAAATAATTGATTAATAAATTACCAAACCTTCGATGTTTTAAAAATGAAGAAAATTGCTCCACTTTGTGGGCCTTTTATGACTGAACGGCGTGTGAGATGTCTTTTTTATTCAATAATATTACAAAGTTAACGATTATCTTAAATTTGTAACAATTATAGAAAAATCTGTTAATACGTTTACATGCAATTTATGTTTTAAAAAATACTGTTTTTTAAAAATATTTTATTTTTTTGTGGGTCTTTTTCAACTCTTTTTACATGATTGACAACTTTTTTACTTCAATAGTCGAAAGAATAGATATTATAATTTTACAATAAAAACAAAAAAAAAATTAAAATCTTTGTCGATATTCCTGATTTTAGATATTTAATCAAGACGCAACGTATTTATGACACAATACGCAGTGCCTTGATTAAATAGCTAAAATCTGAAATCGAGAATAATTTTTTGATTTTTTTTGTATTAATTTTAAAATAAAAATGTCTATTCCTTTAATTTATTAAAGAAAAAAAGTTATAAACTATTTTAAAAGGATCGAAAAAAACACACAAAAAATAAAAATAATTTAAAAAACAGTATTTTTTAAAACATAAATTGCATGTAAACGTATTAACAGATTTTTCTATAATTGTAACAAATTTAAGATAATCGTTAACTTTGTAATATTATTGAATAAAAAAGACATGTCACACGCCGTTCAGTCATAAAAGGCCCACAAAGTGGAGCAATTTTCTTCATTTTTAAAACATCGAAGTTTTGGTAAATTATTAATCAATTATTTAATTTAGTTTATGACATTTTAATAAGACATTCGTATTTAAAATATATGAAACCTGATGAATAAATTTTAAAATGAGATATTTCCATACAAAAATGTGATAAAAAACGCAAGAGAAGATATGAGAAAAAATGTTGAAATTTGCTCATTCTGCTAGACGATCGCCTTAATATTTCTTGATAATTTATTAAATCATTATATGTTGAAGTATTGAAATTTACTGACGGCACTTCAAACAGTGTTAAACCGTGTCAAATATTAACGGAACGCAGTATGCCTTAGTGTTGTTTGAGGCATACTGCGTGCCTTTAATACGCGTCGGGCTACCAGTTCTCGAATGTGTCATTAGTTATCATTGCAAGAAGGATGCTCTCGGGATGTGCAAAATAGCTATGGCGTTGAGCGACAGGATCGATAAGGCCATACTTATGTTAAAAATATGCCGCGTGCCATATTCGCATGATGGTTTATTTTTAATATTTAACCAAGGTGGTGCGTACACTTTTACAACAAATGTAGCGAAAATCGTCAATTTTTCCGATGGTGTCTCTGTTGTTATAAATAAACGTAGCATTAAATTACTAAGTGTGACCCAACGGGCATGTGACATTTTGCCTGGAGGTTTATGTGCCAGATTTTCTGGGAAAATACATGAGGGGACCGCTGAGACAATCTTGTGCAAGTACTGTTGATCTGTACTCAAATCTTGGGCCATTTCTGGAATCAATCCTTCAAGGCGCTGAATTTTTTAACACACAATTATTCACAGGTCTCGAGTGCTTTCCCCAATGGCCCAGTGTAAAAATTTGCCTCCGAAGTATCATCAATATGAAGAAATAAATGTTTCAAAGGAAGTTCATTCATGTGGAGTAAACATAATATTCATTTGAGTTGTTTTTGTAGCCTTTTTCAAGCAGTCTTATAACACCGCCATACTTCGTTTATGGTGTTTATGAAATTATTTGAACTTGTAAGCCTTTCAGACGACGCCGATGACGATGCCGAAGAAGTACTTCTAAAACAGGTGACGAAGTATTTAAGGTTGTAACTGGGCGGTTCTCTCGTTCCTGTTTCCTCTTTAGGGTCTTTTGCAACTTTTTCGTAATGGTTACATCGATTCTGTCTATTTTCATACCCCAAGAGGTTCTTTGATTAATCAAAAAAGTTTATTCTTGTTTATAATTTTTTTATCATTAAGATAGAACATTGAGCGCATTCTTTACCCTTGCATGCTGTAATATCAAAAAGTAACTTACTGCTTTGTCGAAAACTTTCTAACTTTTCCGGGAAGAGTCTCTTGATAGACTTGAGTAGGTTTATGCATTTCAAATTATATGCTTTTAATATCTGTACAATCCTTGTTCATGTTTCTATCGGAATAGATGCAGTTCGCAATATATTTTCAATTCTGGATGTCACTATACTTGTTATTTCTGAAAATGTTGGGCTCTCTCCAATTGCAACTTTAGAAAATGTTGGGCTCTCTCCAATTGCAACTTTAGTTGATGTCTCATCCATTCAAAGTATTTCATGACATCTTCATAAGTAGATTGTTCTCTTTTATCTCACAAACATTTATTAAGTAGGTGAACAAGCATGTAACGCAAGCGAAAAACAAAAGCGCACTGATGACTGACGACGCGACAAGAGTGTTGCTAGCTGTCCCCTCTCGCGCTCCCTCAATCCCTTATTATAAGTTATGAGCATAAGATCATGCATTCCTTTTATTTATTTATTTAAAAATAAACTATAGTTGCAATAATGTAATGAAGTGAATTAGGTCCGTTTATTAAAATTTCATACATTTACATGACGTCAAAATAGAGTCTAAAAACCAATTTATTCAATAATTCAATAACGTTATGGAGGCTATTATTGTAAACCAAATCAAATTATATTTTCCGTGGCTTAATTTAAGCCTAAAAAGCACCAACTTTTCACTATTAGATCACTATGGAACGAGAAAAAAAAATCGCTCCACCCTAATATATATATTATATATATATATGATATATAATATTAGTTATATATATATATATATATATACTATATAGGGTATGTATATAGTATATTATATATATTATATATATATATTATATGAGAGATATGAATTATATTTATATACATATATATACATTATGTTAAATGAAGGTTTTCACGGGTGTAGACAAGGGAATGTTAGTATTTGATGAGCAAACCTGGACAGAGTGCCTGTTGTGATTCAGGCGGAAACGTCGGTTGACGAATGGTCCTTCTGAGCGGACAGATCTGGTTCATGACGGAGGGTCACCCCCAAAGAGATCAATACTAACATATAATATATTATATATAATATATTATATCGTCTATGATATATATATAGTATATGTAGATATAATCTATTTATATATATATATAGCATATGTATGTATAGTATTCTATATATATTATTTAAGATTATATATTATATTAATATATATATATATATATAGTATATATAGTATATATATGAGTATATATATATATATATATATATTGATACACTGCGACGCGCTTTCGACGGATACTGAAGGTACTGTCTAATCGCGCGCACACAGTGTATCCCACCAGCTAGCTGTGCGATAAAATCATGATGCCCAGGTGTAAGTTCTTATGTGAGAGGCGTTAGTGCTGCACATCCAGGTTGCACAAATTTGTGATGTCAATGTATGAGTTAAAAGATATGGGATAGGACTTTACAAAAAAAAGCTGAAATTGGTACAATCGTATAATTAAATTAAATAGCTTGACATAGGGTTAAATACTGAGATAAATAGACAGCTTCACAAATACAAATAAACATGATGCCGATTTGCGCCATAAAAGTAATAATAAACAAAAGTACATGCGCTTGCAAGTAAAATTAAATTTGCATTAGTAAAGAAAAATAGTTCATTGAAACTTGATGATTGTCCTGCACATCAACAGATTACAATCATTTTGCTTAAAGTTTATGATCAATTGATAAGAAAACAAAATAAAAGTGAGTTGAATAAGCAGTATGCGGATTTCATACGTATTGCACCGTGTAGGTAAGTCTCATTAAAAAAAAATCTCCGGGTTCAATATTTTAGTCTAGTAAGTTTAAATGCAGGCAAAGAAATGTAGTATACTAGTTTATCATGCAATAAAATGCAATGCATTGCTTCCTGGCACCATAAGGGTAGCCAGCGCATCTCCGACCTAGACATGTTCCTGTACCCTGCTACTCTAACATTCTTAGAGAGAAAATAAAATACTTAGAATCTAGAGAAATTATTAATGCAGCTATATCTGAAACTACGAAGTCAATGTGATTTATCGTTTGACAAAATATTCGAGGCCATAATATCGTCTTGGAGCGGTAAGCGCAGGCCACATTTTGCAAGCGCAGTTTCTCCTCCGGTCAGGTTACTATGAGGCATCAGATCTGCTCGATCCATGATTTTAAGTTTCGGATGTACGATGTGAGGAGACCTTGGTTCTCCCTTCAGCCAGCTCAAGACGAATATTGAACCCTCGATTGAACAAACAGCCATAGTAATAGGCAGTTGCACCTCGCCGCCCTTGCCATGGTGGAGTTTAGTAAATGATTGTGGTAAATTTAGCAGAATGGTAGCCAAAGCTTAAGCGAGGGGTAGGGCCCTACAACAAAATACAAAATAAGATAAATGAATATGACTTATAAACTGGATCTCTAGTAGGCTGGTCTGTCGAGAAATTCTCACCGAGGCAGGTATGGTCGACCGTCTACGTCCGCCCCGGGCCCTGGTCACAGTATAGTAAAGCATACAGTATTATATCTTCATACAAACAGCCGAAACGACACCCTTCGAAATCTCGGTATACTTCGAACTGCTCAGTCGCCGCAGGGCTGCAGTAACGTGCGGACGCAAGCAGTGTGAGACGTTCCCACGCATACATTTAGGTCAATTTATGGCACCCCAAACCATAAAGAGTCAGTCAATGAGCAGCCCTGGTGCGTTTTTAACCAAGTTTAAGTACCAAGCGGCAGTAGGTATTTATTTCAAGGACACTGCCGAGATAACATACTGTATGTATTTATTATACTGTGCCCTGGTGTAATAGGAAGTAGTTCGACAAGAGCGCTCCTGCACGCTCGTTAGCAGGAGGCGCGCTCCCGTACGTTGCGGGCAAGGTGGGGGGAACTATATGGCGTTCAAAATCTAAATTATACGGTCAGATGATCGCCTGGATCGGGTGCCGTTTTAAGGCCCGTTCGCTAAATGCGGTTAGCTTACTGAATTAGTTTATAACTTTTCTTTATTAATAATATGGAATTACTCAACAAGCGCGTTACCCACTCGCGTATTAAAATGCGCAAGGAGTCGTAACGTAAGAATATATTTTATTTATATATAAAATCCTCGTTATACAATTTATTTTATTCACCTGTATGTGAATCATAATAATGTATGTCGTTTTATTTACAATATTACTTATCTAAATACACATATTTTATTTATGTTTTGTGGATTGCTACGACTCAATTAGGCGTAGCCTGTGCTAGAATAGCTAATTGTAGATATAAAAAGATGTAAACGCAAATATTATAAAGAAGAATTTGAAAATAATAGAAACGATATTGAAAATGGATACAACACAAGAAATTGATGAATTTCAAAACGATATAAAAGATGATGTGAATATTGCTAACAGCTTTAACCAACATTTTATAAAAAGTATTATTAAAAGAGGAGTTAACTGAAGATAGAAGGAACCGCTTTAAAATGGGACTATTAGATAAATTTATTTGTTTATTTATTATTTGACTATTATTATTGATGGCTTTATTAATTTTTAATGCTTCTTGATTCCTCGTTCTTGTGTAAAATTTTTGGCCCTGTACTATTATTAAATGTGTGATTAAAATTAATTAGATGTTCGGCAAATTCAGAAAAACCTACATTTGTTAAGCATTCAATGTGTTCTTTTATTCTAATATTTACGTTTCTCGATGTTTTACCAATATAGAAAGCTGGGCAATCATTGCAGCTAAGTTTATAAATACCAGAATGGTTTAATATATTTTCTTTGTCTTTACAGTTACTTAATAATTTGACTAAATTGTTACTGGTATATAGCAATATATAGCAATAAAGCGGTTTAAAATATAATATCTAATTTTTTATTAAATTTCTTATAATTTCAAGCCACAAAGTGTTTTCTTGCTTTGAAAAATTCACTTATTTATATTATTCCATTTCTATTCGGGAAATAATCGAATGTTTCGAGAATATCAAACGAAGCTTTGACGTCTTCTCGCTAGATGATTTCCGAACAGTGGACGTATTGTTTCCTGAACTGCAAATAAAGTATATATATATATTATTAAACATTTTTTTAACACAGATGTCCGTGGTTCGAATCCAGGTTCCAGCATTTAATTTTTCAGTTTTATTATTTGATATTTGTGTGTTTCATCTTTATTTCATTTATTTATTTCATATTAAATATTACGGGACTCGTTTCCTTAAATAAATGAATTTTATTTTTTAATAATATATATAAATATATATATACACACACACACACACACACATATATATATATATATATGTGAGTGTGTGTGTGTACTTTCATACTCAGTGATTAGGTAGAGTATTTTCTTTTCTATTTTTGTTTATTTGGAGTGTTTTTTTAGTAATGTTTGGATACTGACAGCCAAGATTAAGCTTGGAATTGTAAAACAGCATCATCTGCAAAACATATTATATTTCCAATAATATCATCTGCATCATCTGCAACAGTATCATTTGCAAAACATGTGATATTTCCAATGGTATCATCTGCAACAGTATCATAACAGAACATGTACTACCCATGTTGCAAAGGTCATGGATATAAACAAAAAGTAATATTGCACCGAGTAAGCTATTACGTGGAATCTCGGAGTTAATAAAAAGGAGTTTGTTCGTAATATTATTAATACTGACTTGTTTTCTATCTGCAATATAGTTTCAGAATAAATCTAGCCTGAGATACATTTTTTTCTTATTTATTAATAATTAAAATTAATTTAGTGTGAGACATTGCGTCAAGTCTAAAAAATAACATCGAAGAAAATTGGTGCATATTTTTGTTCCTTTCTAAATAAGTAATGATAAAATCAGTGGCAGAGACAGTAGCTTCAGGTGTTCCCAAATTTGTTCTTAAACGCAACTCATTTTCTGCGATTATTTTATTTCCATCAAGGTATTTAACAAGATGAAATTTTATAATAATATTCTTAAAAATTATAGTGAATTGAGCAGGGCCTATAATTTATAATGACAGATTTATTTTCTTTTTATATGGAAGAGTTAAGATTATAATTCTAGACGTTTTCTAGGCAACTTACTAAATCCAACGATTAGTTGGGTGCCTCTTTATAATAAATTATTAAATTTTCTACCATTCATCAAATAGTACGAGGCATGTTCAGAAAGTAAGAATACTAGAATTTTATATTTTTTTTAGAAAAAGTGTTATTACCATTGTGAAAAATCTATTCGTAAATAGAGTTCATAGGGAGGAATTCATTTTTTTATCGCTGAAATATTCACTCATTTCGATGTGTAAGAAAATTTGTAAAGGTAAGAGGGTCAAATAGAAATAAACACAAATTTTTATCAACAAGCAATACATGATTATATTGTGTGTGTATATTAAAAAAAATATGCGAAGGGTTACTTTGTTTAGTAGCAATTATCTCTGCAAACATTACTTAACATAAAAACATAATGTGTAATAAATTACACTTATTAAAACTTTTTACTTATTATTAATTATAATATTAAATAATTACTAGCTTAAAAAAATAATTATCAAAAAACTGAGTTAAAAAATAAAACAAGACCTAGAACTATGAAAACTTTTAGAACTTTTCTTCTTACAAAATTTATTGTGCAGTAAAGTTGCAATAATTTTTTTAATATTTAATACGTTAATAAATTAACCATTTTATAAATTGTAAGATTAATTTAGATTTGTGGATCCTACAATAAATAAGTATAATAACATATAATGAAATTCTGCATAATGAATTGAGATTGTAAAATAATGTATAATATATATAATATTTAGTGAAAACCCCAACAGGAACCGTCCGAAAGCAATATTACCATTCGCAATGGGTGTAAAATACGTGTGCCCGTGACCTGTGTTTTAACAAAGCGTCAAGTGATCAAATGGTAGAGTAGCGTAATATAAATTCACTTATGTGGCAAATTTGCCAAAGGGTTTCGAGCAAAATTTCTACACTGCATTCACAATTGTGGTATTTCAAGCATCACAGCGTTTTATCAATATAATGTGCGTTAGGCGTCTGATACACATGCTTCTTTAGTGGCACGTGAGCATGCGCAGTATCGACTTTGACAGTGGCATGCTTATTAGTGGCATCTGTGTACGCACATTGCTAGAAATGAGCATGCCACCTAGTGGCATGCTCAAAAATCAACCGCCGGTTGATTTATAAGCATGCCACTGTCATTCACCATAGAGAAGGGGTATCTTTGGAGCATGTGTGAACAGACTTGCTTATTTATGAGCATGCTTATGTCATTCGCGGGCTTCGCGGTTAGTATTATCGATGCGATCTTCTCAAACATTACTTTTCGTGACTTATTATAGGAATCACGAATGTCTGCGGAATACTCGGTCACCGTTGTGTAAAAATAATATAGTGAGAAATAATGTTTACGAAACTTTATTAATAGGCATGAATGATTCAAATCTTACAATAAAAATTATATAAACTAAAATCAAAAATGTGCGGATGGAAACTCGGGAACTTTTTTGATTTATTGGTTCACTTGAATTTTCTATTTCAGTTTGCAAAGTTTCCATTTTGAACAAGAGCGTCTCTATTCTATGACAAGAACATGCCACTAATAAGCATGTGTGTTTGATTGTTAGCTTTGGGCATGCTTATTTATGAGCATGCCACTAATAAGCATGCCAGTAATGAGCAAGTGTGTACAGTTGTTAGGGCATGCTTATTAGTGGCATGCTCATTAGCATGCCAGTAAAGAAGCATGTGTATCTGTACCTTAAAGCATACTATCACCTTGTATTATGCATTCTCAAAATAATCCCTAAATAATATTAATTTCGAAAGTCCATCTGTAACCGTAACTAGAATCCAATAACTGATCTCATTCCGTTTTCAAAATTAGTATGATTTAAAATAGTAGGTATACATAAATATACATAAAAGTTTACGTTTAAGTTTACATTGAAGATTGATTTCCTAATACGCTTTTTTGTTTTGATTAATTAATATATAACTTATAATTGATTATTTAATGTAAAGTTTAAATTCAAAAACAAAAAGTCCATCATTGTTGACTGGTTGCAGCTACAGCTAGTAAATATAATTACGTTACGTTACGTTATGATGACTGATTTCAACAATACAAAACGAATTATTCTTGCAGGAATTGTTCTTCTCTCGTTTTATTCAATAATTAAATAATCGAGAATGCTTTCACGGGTGTTAAAAATCTTTTTTACAGAGTTACTCTTTATAAAAAAAAAAACTATACATATACTTTATCAGTCCAAGCATTACTGATTCACATCTTATTTTTTTACTAGCCACACAATACGTCTTTCATTCTGCCCGCCAGTCATTGATTTTTAGTTGTCTTTACGCTTTTCCGAATCAATACAATTGTGACAAACATCGGATAGCACGTCCAAAATGACGAATTTTATTTTGTTCTTCTTGCGGAGATTCTTTTCTGCTCGTATCTTGAACAATCATTCAGGATACGTGATACGTCAGGGTATATTTAATAATTACGTACTTTAATAATAATCACAGAGGCTACGATTTATGCGGTATAAGTATGTAAGTAAGAAACTTATATACTTATTTCATATTTTCACTAGAAATTTTAATTTTTTTTTATTTCTAATTATTTTTGCTTAAAATAAGTCAAAAAGTAATTAAATTTTCATTTTCTATAATCAGAGCGATGACGCCTAGACGGCCACGATAAATCTAATTAAACGTATTTCTAGAAGATCTAATTGTTAACTGTTAACTTTTTTCGTTTAAATTATCATAAGATTAATCAACACCACTTGATTTCAATCATTTTCATGAAGTCAAAATACGAGATTTACCAACTTTCTTGGAGTAAAGTTGTTAATTCAAACATTATTTTTCTAATGAGTACATTCACTGTGAAAATTTTATTTCTAAACCTGATTCTGCACAAAAAATATATTTCAGTTATAATTAATTAATATTTGTAGCTCTTTCTGCAGTTTTTGTTATTGTAGTATGTTAGTAAAGTAATCTATCTACATTCTACATATATATTAAAGTTGTAAGTTACTTTCCGCGAAATTTATAAGAAGCCATTTAAACATTTATTCATCGATTTTTTAACGTTTTTTCGATTTTTTCGCGCGATTTTTTGCGGTTTTCTCCGCAACTATAAGTAATAAAAATATTTTGTAAAGAAAATACAAAAGGTAGATAATTACCGCGTGAGGATTTTGTACCCACGATTTTTTCCTTTTTCTTATCTCCGTTCTACACTTGTTCGAGTGAAATTTGATTTTTCTTCAATAACTCGGCCGACAGACGAAATTCAGAAATTTGAATAGGTAAAAAGTTAGAGAATCACGTTGCGCATACGATCTAATTTATAAATATTTTTTTCTAATTTATTTCGATTATACGTATTTTTTACACAATTTACATTTTTTTTTCACCTTTTTCAATCGAATTTATTTTTTAAACTACGAATCATATTTTAATTTCAATAAAAGACTATAAAAGACCAAAGACTCTGGCGTGAAGAACTTTTTATTTCAATTTTTTTGGACGTCTCCTTCTTATATTTTTATTATATTTAATGGTGACAAATGATCTTCAGTCAAAAAGGCTTTACTTCTCCGAGACAAGGGAAACAAGGACACAGAAATGATGCCGTTTCGCCGAAGTTTAGCAGGTGAAAATTTGAAAGATGACAGCAATATTGTCAATATGCAAAAATTCCACAGAAAATCTCAATGTCGATTTTTGATAACATGTATCTGACCAATACGTTGATTTTACACAAAAAAACTAAAGATAAAAATAATGCTTAATGTGTTTATTGTTGTTTAATATAAATTTTTTCTTTGTTTTCTAAGAACTTTCTTACGAGCGATTCAATTAAACCTATCCCTCTTTGCGAAAATCCTCAGCTGTTTTGAAAATTTGTATGATTTTACTTTAAATATGTTTTTTAAAGACAAATAACTGAATTAATTCAACGTTAAATCATTAATAAATTACGTATAATTAAAGGTTCACACGTTGGTTTGCGTTTTTTATAAAAACACTCAATCCATTAGATGAATTTTATAAAAAGCGAACCAAATTAACATCTTTTGTCACGAAAAATTGACGAATTTCCTATCGAAATTTACCATTGACCGTCAGTCACAGACAATTAAATGATGAAATGTCAGTTTCACACAAATAATGCGTGTTGTTGAAATTAAAGATGTAATGTCTTGGTATATTTTTGATGAATAAAATACATCTCTTATAAAAAATATAAAGTTCAAAATATGATTTTTCGATTTTAACAAGAAATTTTTTTTTATTCAGTATATTTGTAAAAGATTAAATCTAAAAAATATAGTTTTCGAAAATATTTATGTAAATCAGCTGTTTTCAATTCAAACATTTTTAATCATGTTAGGCGTAATGGTTGCTATACATTTTCGTGTGTGCATATTAAATTAGGTACCTACATATGTTTTAAATAAAAAATATATTGAAATCATTTAAGTGAGGTTTCTCAGCGGGTTTAATGCCACAATTTTAAAAAAAAAATTACAAAAAGTTTTTGCCGCGTGATTTTTTTCTAAACATTTATTTTAATCTTCTTTTTCTTTCGTTTCCATGCTAGATCTCGTGAAATTTCATTTTTACTGCATATCTCGGTGTTATGCGATTGATTCAAAATTAAAGTATGACGTTTTGTGACGAATCCGGCCATCTTTTTTTTTTACGTACAAAGTTTTTGCATAGCTTTCTTTCTCGCGAAAATGCAAAAATTAAAACCCCGTTATCCGCGTAGTTTTAATGAAATTAAAAAATCGAGCACCAGGTTCAAACAAAAATTAGAAACGCCATCTTTTGCGCATTTTTATGAAACTTTTTCAACCCCTCCACTTTCCTAGGTACTCAACCAAGGTCGAAATATATAATGATGCAATATAGTATATAATTTTTTAGGATTACAACGTACAAGTTACAGAATCATGTATCAATAACATGCACCACCGAGAATAATTTCAAAAAAAAAAATTGGGTTAGGTTATGTTAGTTTAGATAAGGTTTAATGTGTTCTTCAAAAAATAAAATAAAAATATTTCTGAATTGTTTTCGAGGGTATTATTTGTAAATGTATTTAGCGATTATATGATAATTTCGATAAAAGTGTAGAGCTCTTTCTTCTTCTTATTAATATAATTCTTCACTTATTCCATTTTTTCTTTCACTGTTTTCAATTTTTTAAAATAATATGTTTCAGTACATTTACAATTTTTGTTAGAATACAAGTTATAAGCAAAAAAATATTATTTCAATCGATTAATTCAATAAATATTTATTATAAAATCTTCCATTGCATGCCGAGAGTGACGTCACGTTTAATTTAACGAGCTCGATTTGTATTAAAATGCATTATTTGAAAGTTTTTTTATGAGATTTTATTTTTTATTTTTACGAAAGCCGGATTTCGAAAATTTAATAATTGCATATTTTTCAGTTATTTTCGTCTCAGGGATCTCTCTTTTAGAGTATTAATTAATTTTTTTTCTCTTCGTTATTTTTTGACAGATTTGAATTTTGAAAACTGTTTTGTTATTTTGTCCAATGTATGATAAGTAATTTTCGTGGATGAGCTCCTCGCGCGATTGAACAAGAAGAGTCGGCCGTGTCCACACGACGCTCGGGAAGCGCTGTCTGCAGCGCAGAAGCGATTGGCCGATTGGCCCCGGCTGTTGATATCGGCATAGTCTCAGATATAGGGTTTTGAAAGATAATCAGATATATCAGGAAATCGCTTGGTATTTGGTGTCCGCTAGATTTGAGTCGATATTACACATCATAAAAATAATCTATTTATTTATAGTAATGACATTTTTTTACCGTAAAAATTCTCATTAGAAATATATCGGCAGAATCTACTAGAAATAATGATGCAAATCAACGCGAACAAAATACAAGATGAAAATGTAAAATGAGACTCATTCGCAGGAAATGTAAATGTAAAAAACCTTTGATATGTAAAGCAATAAAAATCTTTAATTAAATGTTAGAATATATAAGAAAATAATCAAAAATGTGTCCATTTTAAATAAAGCATATGTAGGTACATATTTATATATATATTATCTTCAAGTCAATCAGTTAACACTATTTTAAGTATAATACTAATAATGGATCAATCAATTTCTGTAAATTAAAGTATATGCATATATTTATCGTACAACCAAATTTATTTAAAAAAAATTAAATTATTTTGCTATGCAAAATATCTAAGAAGTTAAGATGTAAATTTACCTGCAAAGTTCTAATATTATATGATTATTATTTTTTAAATAAAGACTTGGAGATATTTTCAAGCGCATTCATCTGTATTTCAACAGAATGTACTTATTTTTTTTATTATATATTCGTATGTTTACTAGTAACATTTAAAAGTTTTTCATCCTCTGTCGTCAGAATTCGAAAAAACTATACATTGCTATTTCCACAAATAATATTGTAATACTAATTGATAATTATAATTTTCGAAATCTCCCATGTAGCCAGCGCAGCTGATGTAGCCGATGCATTAACTGCAAAGGGATCCTAAATGACGGTCGGACAGGTCAAATATGCAAGATAGAATAGCTGAAAAAAAACTGAAGAATATATTTTACTTTATTGTAATTAATTTTTTGTCTCTCCTATCGTAAATAAATCATTTTTAAAAGAAATAAGTTTATTATTTGTTTTATATTTATTAATTACACCTACATGTTTCGGAAAAACCTTTCCAACGTCAGGGTGTTTTATATATGTCATAATATCAAAATGAATAATGTCTTTTGTTTTGGTTTTCTAAAACATTTAAAAAATAATTTTAAATATTATACATATATAGAATTAATGACAAAATTGATACAAGTCGAAAGTAATTTTATGTTATTGTTGTATATTGTAAGTAGTTTTAAAAAACTTACTTATTTACTTTCTGATCATGATTATTTTAAATATTAAATTAATTCTTTGATTTTGCAGGCTTATAATTAAAAAAATGTCTCTTTTGGATAAATAAATATCTCTAGGAATGAACATAATATAAAAGAATCGGTGATAATATATACATATTATTATGTATTTGTGTAAAATATTGTAAAGTTAAAGTGATTACTTGCGACATATTTCTTAACCCTTTTTTACTCGGGTCGTATTTTTACAGGCGATAAGGGTTCTGTTCACCTCTCACTTCCAGTAGATTAACCTTTTTTTACTTTGGATTCTTTTATACTTTCTCCACGTATATTGTATATATTTATTATTTACTTTATCCGGAATTTAGGATGTCGGAAGGTTTCCAATATTTTCTACAATTCTGTACCACACAGCGTCGATTTCAATATAAGGTATATATGCGTACTTTTAATATACGTCTCTTCTCTTTGTTTACGAAAACATTATATTTCATACCCGTTGAATAAATATGAGTGTTTCGAACAACAGAGAGAAGCAGTACGAAGCTACATAACTGACAAGGAAGCTCGTTCAAACTCTGCACACAATGTCAGCGCTATGGTTTCTTCACAATTCAAATCTTGCGTTTGTTCATCCTATACGGGAATCTTGCCTGGCATTTCTAGTAATAACTACTTAGCAGTTGTTTTCCATAAAAATATTTCTTATGGAGACACTTAAATATTTCCTTGGAACTAAGAAGTATATATTTGCGAAAACGTTTCAGAATGGAGGAGTTTAAATGTTGCATTTAATGGAATTTTATTTAATAAATTGGCAATCAAAACTTTAAAGTAGATCTTCTTAACTTGTAAACTATTCCGAGAGTGGCTTAAATTTTGTATTTTAATATGAATTTGCAAAGTATGCAATTCTTTGAACAGAGGATTTTAATTTGAATGTAATTGTAGTTTGGATTTGTAGTAATATTTTTAATGTAACCACGGATATTAATTAATTTATTTTTTGTGCTATTAAACTAACATAAAATATGAGGGTGTGCACTTCAATTTACTGCTTAAGGACTACGCCCGAGCATAGGGGAGACTGGGAACACTTGATCCCCCTTTTTGTTTTTACATCTAATTTCCTTATTATATATCATATTCCAAATGTCTTTATACTCAAAGGCGTGGAATTCAATTGGGGATATTTGATATAATAACCATTTACACTGGTTAATACATTTTGTAACTATCCCACCAACATCAGAGGAAGGGAACGGTACCAAGTATCCATATACATGGGAGACTTGATCCCCACCGTATGGATGACTTGATCCGGGGGGAGCATGTCTTCCATATTTTAGGGACACATAATGTTAGGTAGATATGCAATTAAATGGATTGAAATTGTTATTGTGTTAATTAAACTGACTTAACAGCATCTTTACTTTTCGACTATCATTTGAAGTACCTGGGTACATAATTCCTTAATAATTTCGGATTACAGCTTACTTTTTATCGATCGGTCTTCTTTTCTGCGCTTCTTTTCTCGTTTTATAAACTCTAAGCAACTGGATCCCAAAAGAAAAGAAAAAAAATCAATAAGGGACACTTCTCCTTCTTCAGGAAGTCTCCTATAAAAATGTGTACCAAGTGTCCCCTAACCGGGTTGAGGAGAGAAAATGTTATTTATAAAAAAACGATTTCCTTGATTTCCTTCATTTTCCGTGCGAAATTGATAAATACGTAGATAATGACTTGTATTTGAGACCTAACCACCTCTAACATCTTTTGTAAATAACCGTCTGATCAAAATAAAAAGTAATAAAAAATATGTGTCTTCAGCAACAAACGCCAAACCGTCCGCCACTGCTGTCGTTGTCAAGTCTGACTGATGTCACTACTTTAAAAAGTAAGCGGGTACAATGGACTAATAATATTGCAAGTAAAAAATAATGCAGCGTGCACAGAAGTTCTGTAATCTCGTGTCCCAGTCAGCCACAAGGGTCAAGTGTCTCCAGTTTCCTCTAAGTATTCGGGCTAAAAGTTTTACGCGGGGTCACAAAATGGTCACAAAAAAGTCACAAAATATTTTTTTTTGTAAAAATTTCGTTTACGATATGTTTATCCTAAACTGTTTACCTGTATATATGTTATATAATTTTCTACAAAAAATAATGTTTTTTTTTGTATAAATAACCGTTTTGGAGATAAAGCGATTTACAATTATACGTGCGGTGCTCAATGAAGTGTACTTTGAAGAGGTAAGACTTCAGTGTAGTCGCTTTGAAAATATAGCTGTATAGATATATAAGAGTACCTACAATCTTCATTTTTCGCATTTCGCATTTAGGAAAGGTGATGGAGTTATAAGAAAAATAAGTAATCCCATGTTATTTGTATCTAAAACGGTTGGTAAAATGGGGGGTGGTAAAATGGGGTGGTAAAAGAATGGTTTGTTTCCAAAAGATGATAAGAAAATTTAGAATAGATATTGCTATTTAAATATCTTAGTATTAATAGAAAATTAAATATTATAAATAACTAAATCCTTTTTGCAAATATTTTAGTGACCTTTTAAATTTGTTTTCACACATTAGTTCTTAGTTAGATATTCAACTACCATAAATTTATTTTTGTTTTTGTTAATGTCTATATTTTCAATTTTAATTTTTAGTATACGCTGTATCCTGATTGTAGAACCATTGCCCCCGAAACATGTTGATAATTAAATAGATGGTGATTTTACACAAAACGTTTTCTTTTTATTAATATTTAAAAAAAAATGGCCGTCGAGGAATTGAAACTATGCCCCCGGATCTTCTTCTGATATCTGAATCTGTGTCAGCACACTGCGACACGACCGCTTTACCAAGGTGCGTCGATATTACCTAATATTTATAAAATTGTTGAAATATACAATATTGTATGAGTTACTCGAGTTTTTAGCACAAGTTTTAGTTTTTAGTATTTACACATTATTCTTCGCAGTTCGCAACAATACGCGGTGACGTGTGGACGTCCGCGGCGGTAAAGCGCGCGAATTAAGGGAACTTAACGATTTACTTGCCATAAATCTTAAAAACCAGAGGAATTGGCACAGTGTAACACGCACAAAGAGACGCTGAAAATCGGCACATGGAATGTTACGAGTTAAACCGGGAAAGATATCGAGTTGGTCGCCGAATTAGAGCGTTACTCGATTGACATTTGCGGGTTGTCATCGACGAAACTAAAAGGGAGCGGTATTAAACGCTTAGAACGAAATTGGCAACTGTACTCTTCCGGGGTTTACGAAGCGTCTAACGCAAAATCAGGAGTGGGGATTCTTATAAATCCAAAATTCGCGGATAGTGTCCTGAAATGGAAGACTTTCAGCGACAGAGTGGTGATGGTAAAAGTGCAGGTCTATGGGAAGGTGATCGTCTTTATTCAGATTTACGCCCCGAAAACGTCATCGGAATACGGACCCTTTTGCGAGCTGTTGACAGATGTACATCGAGGATTCTTGAGAAACGATAATATTTTGTACATCGGCGATTTTAATACTCATATTGGGAATGACGCAAGTACATGGAAAGGAGTCATTGGAAATTTTGGAAGACCGAATGTTAACCTTTAAGGAACCATGCTGTTGGATTTCTGTGCACTAACCTGTAGCTTAACTGTAGCTTAACAATAATGAACACTACTTTCCAGCACAAAGAAATACACAAATTCACATGGTACCAGAGAAGGAGTAACGAAACGAGGAAGTCTCAAATCGACTTTTGTATAGCGGCCCCCGGAATAAAGAAATCCGTCACTGATGTACGAGTGAAGAGAGGAGCTGAACTAGACACCGATCATTTTCTCCTCGTTTGCAAAGTGAACTGCGAACATTTTGTAAAAAAGCGTAGGAGTCCAATAAAAAGTGGCGGCCTTACGGTAAAGTGGGAGGAGTTGCAAAATGAAGAGACCAGGAAAAGCTTCGCACAAAGAATAGACCAGGCATACGACAATTTGCCACACGAGGAACTAGATGCTGAGAGTGAATGAAGTCTGTTTCAGAGTACAGTGGTGGAGTCAGTCAAAAAAACATGTGAGACTAAACAAGTTCCAAGCGGTAATAAGACCCAAAGGACGCCTTGGTGGACTGAAACCGAAAGAAGTACCTCGAGAAAAAATCGGAGGCCAGGAGGGTGGTAAAGATGGCCAAACAACAAGCGTGGGAAAATTTTGAAACAAAATTAGAAAACAATTACCACACAACGGGAAAGCTGTTTTGGCAAACAGTGCGGCGTCTAAGATAGGGAGAGTCAATGGTATTAAAGGGCATCAAGGACGAATCAGGAAACCTCATTAGGGACGAAAAAGATGTATTAGAAAGATGGAAAAAATATTTTGAAAATCTTCTTAACCCGTCAACCATGAGGATAGCAAGCCAGATCTCCCCAGCATCAGACAACGACGAAAATGGCATCACAATAGAGGAAGTAAAAGGTGCCTTAAAGTCGATGAAAAATGGGAAGGCAGCTTGCAGAGATGAGAAAAGGACTGAGATGCTGAACAATAAGGGAATAAGTTGGCTAGCCCGCATATTTTCAGTAGCGTGGAAGACGAGCAAGGCCCCAAAAGTTTGACAAACAGGAGTGATAGTCCTCATTTTTAAAAAAGGAGACAGCAAAGTGTGTGCCAACTACAGAGAAATCACCTTGCTGAGTCAATCAGGTAAAATATATGCACGCATTCTAGAGAGAAAATATCGCAGAGTAACAGAAAATAAGATCCAAGAAGGCCAACTCAGTTTTAGAGCCGGGAGAGGCTCAACAGACCAATTGTTTACACTGCAACAAAATATTTATATGGGATTCATAGACCTGGAGAAAGCATATGACTTGGTGCCACGCGACATACTGTGGACAGTGCTGGACGATGGAATAGAGAGAGACCTTCTCAAGGTAATTCAATCACTATATGAGGATTGCAAAAGTTGCTTACGAATAAACGGCGCTATTTCGGAAGAGTTCAATGTTGGAGTAGGTTTAAGACACTCTCTGCACGTTTCCTTTTCATTATCTTTGAAAATCCACGAATCAAAAATTTTAAGTCATGTTTTAAGATGTCCATTGTAATAAATTTATTATTGCCGAGGAACTTCGAGCCAACGTTTCATTTTATACTCTCTCTTCTTTATTGTAACTTCTATTTATAATTATGTCCGCTTCAGACATAAAGAACTATTATTTAAAACCAAATGAGAACTGTCTTTAGTATATTATTATTTTAAAAACGAGATGTACAAAAATTGCGAAGTCGCTCTACTGAAAAAGTATTATTGAATAATTAATGGAGCATTATTCAATATTTTTAAATAATTTAAGTATATTAAGTTACTATTCATAGTAGCAATACACGAGGAGTTGACTTATTGGGCAGTTGGCTGTCGGGCTGTTATCTGGGCTGGGAGACTCTTGTATTGTTTCGCAAGTCTGTACCGACAATTGTAATTTTATTTTATTTTATTTAGAATTCAAATAGCTTATTTAATATTAAGAAATAGAACATATGATATAATAATAATATTAAGTAAATTATTTGAATTCACTTGATTAACCTAGAATTATTATGTGAGAAGACACATTTAACAAATGCAATAAAAATACCAATCGAAAGAGTTTTTAAAAATGATATTGATACGAGGGTATCAAGTGGACTCAGTGAAAGATGGCTTGACGAGGAACATAATTTATTTACAAACAAATAAAATAATGAATAATTACACAGTACATAAAGCAATAGCAGGCACAAAGGTCTCTGAACTATATTCTTAAGACTATCGGCAGTGGCCTCACGGAGCGGGTGCGGCTTGACGCGAGGCAGGGGCGGCCGTTAGCCGCGAGATAGTCCTAGCGGCCGGTAGTCGCGGGCGCGGCAAAACGGTAGCGCAATTAGCCCGATGCAAGTAGCGGCGCAGAAAGGAGGTAGGCGCTAGCAGGGCGGTTACAATGTAGAGGCGGCGGAGCGGCCCAGACGGTGGAATGCCGACAACTCAGCGGTACCGTCGCGAGCGGCGGGTCCATTCAGGAGAAGGCCCGCAAAGTCGGTTCGTCTCCATGGCATAGGAGCCGCTGGATTCACTGCCCAGGATCGGCTCGTACCATAGAGACGTTCCTTCTTCGACGGTTCCTTCTCCGTCACTTCTCCGGTTGCAACAGCCCGAGCGTCCCGTTCCGTAGCCCGAAATCAACTGGCGGTCCGGCTCGAAGCGGCGGTCCCGATGCTCTTTTTCAGTTAGGCGTGCCTTTCACTCTTGCTGCTAGGCGCGCGGCCGGGGCCAGCGCAGGGTTCAGTGCGCGGCACGGGGTGCAGGTACCGGGCGATGGGTGCTAGGAGAGGTGGCGGGGTTTCGCCACAAAACCACACATATCAATATAAAAATACATTAAAACATGAAGAAAGTACAGTAAATTTATTTCAAGGGGGGAGAGGAAGGAAGGGGAAATGGATTTAGTGAAGGGAAGGTGGGGGGATATTAAAATGGTTCAAATTTAGGATGTGTGGCGCTAAATGAATGTTAACTGTAACAAAACATTTTAGATAATAGTCTTCGGGTACCTACCTACCTTTATGAATCGAGCTATTTAATAAAATCGAGTAATTATTTAAAATGGATCAAGCTAAAGCTTTCCTACCTTAATGTGGACAAAGTTAAAACAAATCAGTCGAAAATCTAGATTTCTAACCAACAAAAGCATTGTTATTCTTAATTAATTACTTACCTGATGTTTCCTGACTGTCACCTAAACAGTTGGTTTAAAGTAACCACGCTTATTAAAAAGTAAAAAAAATTTTTTTTGAATTTTTTACCTTTTTTCTTGAACTTTTTGAATTTCATTCTCAGTTGTTGAAATATAATCCCATTATTTTACGTTAAACCAAATATCCAATTGTTTCATATTTCTTATAAGAGTAATAATTATTTAAATCGCCGATGCCATTGTCGTTATTTTCCCGAATAGTATTTTCATCTCGATGAGTTCCCAGCCGAGCTTACTGGAAACCCGCGCAAGAAATAAAGAGTTTTATTCTGCTCCTCTTCCGGCCGGAAGCCTGCGTCTAAAATCAATTTGTGCTGCAGATTTCTTTGTAACGTATCATACTTCTGCCTCAGGAATATTTTTAAAAATCTTTTGTTTAAATTATTCTAGATTTATCAAATGACTAGCTCTTTGTACCCGGCGTTGCACGGGTTTAAGTATTAAGTTGAAAATTAATTTTGTGAGGGAAACAAAGCTTCTAATTAAAATTGGGTTAGAGGGAGAAAGGGAAATATCGCCTATGTTATCCGCCGGGTCCTAAAGAATATGTTTGCAAATTTTGAGTCCGATAGTTCGAACGGTATAGATTTGCATTGAAAATATGTCGTGAGGAGAAGGGGTAAAAGGGGGGGGGGATATCGCATGTGTTACCTGCCGGGTCCTAAAAAATAAGTTTACAAATTTTGAGTGCGATCGGTCGAACGGTACAGATTTTGTCGCCTATGTTACCCGCCGGGTCCTAAAGCATAAGTATACAAAATTTGTGTCGAATCGGACAAACGGTGTAGATTTTTATAGAGAACAGACAGATAGACATTGAGTTTTATAGGTATAGATATAGAATTTACATTAAATTTTTTGTTTTTATTTTATCAGAAATCTATTAGATTTGATTAGTTCAATGTATTATTTATTTAATTAATAATGTCACCACAAAATCATTTTGCCCTTTTTGAAGAAGACTAGCAGGAAAGCAATCGACTTTGCCGATTGCTTACTGCTAGGCCCTGCGGGCAGCTATTGTGGCCGCTTCGCGGCCAATGATGGCCGCCCCGCGGCCAGCGATGGCTGCTGCGCGGCCAATTATGTTTGCTGTGCAGCAAACACAATTGTTTACCTATGCCTAAGTCAGCCGCTTCGCAGCCAATTGTATCTGGCAAATTTCCATCTTTGCTATTGTGGCCGCTTCGCGGCCAATGACGGTCGTCTCGCGGCCAATTGTGTTTGCTCTGCAACAAACACAATTGTTTTCCTTACTGTTACAAAGTTAATAGAATTTGATAATCGGCCGTATTCTGAAGTAAGCAATATTTCTTTTTTTGTTTCTTGACAGTTACTGTATAACATTGTGATGCTGTCAACTTTGAGTTTTTAAGTTTGGCTGGTCTTAAAATAATGAATTCATCAACGTTGAGGAGAAAAAATTCAGGTTTTAGTGTCTATAGTAGCTGTCAGTGACAGACAAAATTTCAATGAATCAAATCAGGTTTTACTGTCTATGGTATCTGTCAGTGACATACAAAAAATGAAACATCTATCGAATTCTTATTTGTATTTATTTTTATCGATAAAATTACAGCGTCTTATTTATTAATAAATTACATAGCATTTTGGTTTAATGATTATTGATAAATCAATGTATTTTAAAAATATATCATTTTGTAGTCCATTTCACGACCATCATCTTCAATACTATCCACAGAATAATATGTAAAGATTGGATCTTCTAAACGCCCGAGTACATCTTCGTTAACCAATCGAGCATGTTCATTCTTTGGACACAGTATCGCTCGTTTACTCATTAGGGAACATACACTATAGAATGTACTTCATTATATATGCTTTATACTCTAAGCTTTGAACAACATTTTGACTTCCACTTTCATTTGGAATAAGCACTGATGACGCATACTTTCCTTCCACAGGAGGCAGCTTTCCATCGCCTAAATCTAAAAGCCACTGTGTAAATGAATTTTCGCCTTCTAAAGTGCGGACATTAGTTTTCAAATTGAAAATAGTAAAATTTTTCCAATGTTGGCTGTTTTTAATAGATGTCGCTACTAACTGACCGCGAGAAGCCCTTCGAGAAACTGGTAGAATTTGTCTAGTCGCCGCTCAAAATGATAACTTTATTGCCAAAAATATCATTATTATCAGTTATAGCTTTAATAATAATTAAATATTATTATTAAAGCTATAACTGGCGCCATCGGTGCTTCATCCCAGATGATAACATCAGCTGCTCTTATAATTGCACGGTTCTTGGATGGCACTCTGCATGTTGTGTTATTCTATAAATCAAGAGGTAAATTAAAAGCCATGTGACATGTACGTCTACCTGGTAATAAAATTTCTGCTATTCCTGTCCAAGCAACAGATAAAACTTTCTTAGATCTTCCTCTTAAAGTATGTATAATAGTCTTTTAAAGGATCGTTTTACCTGTGCCACCAGGACCGTCAATAAAGAAACATTATTTTGTCTGAAATTTTTTACTTAATATACTGTCGAAAGCACAATGTTGTTCTCGATTGAGTTTTCCAGCCATCTCTAACCCTAAAGAACTTTCTAATGCTAAATTAATATCAACCACTTCATTATAAGTATTGCTGTAATCTGGTCCCGGCAAACCCTGTGATGTGCAAGAAGAATTTTCATTTATTAATGCCTTTTGAATATACAAAAGGGAACAATTTTGTGCAATTTCTGCAGTAGCACCTGGACGATTAAAGTCTTCTGACATCAAATCTTTGAAATCGTTCCACAGCTGCAACGGATCTGGTGGGAGGCAATAAATCATTAATAAGACAAATAGGTCACGAAGAGCTTTGGGCATCATATACGTTGAAGCTTCAGCCATGCAACGCTGCCATTCTCCAATATCATCGATGAGTCCTAATTCTCGTACTGCATCACGAAATGTAGGAAGTAGACAACCATTAACAGTCCGCAAAGATTCAAAGGACGTAGCGCCAGTCACTTGTAAAAGAATAAGTCTTACATGGTATAATTCTATATTTCTAGGAGAAACGGGGGACATGCGACCAAAAATCTTGTCCCCGCCACATTGCCTCTTCTTCCTTACTGCTGCTTATTGCTGGAAAAAACATAGAAATTAGTTAAATCCTGATACTTAATATTACATGCCTCATTATCTTGTTGGTTAAGTTTAAACCGTGCAGTTAATGTTGTATTATTTGAGGCTGTAGAGTCCAACCAAATTCACGTGATGGAAATAACAATGGAAAAACCATCGGATCTAAATGTTTTGATAACATATTAATACGCTGGAGACCTCCTACATTCTTAGGGTGAACAGCAACATCTACGTTTGGCGGTAACCTGCATTCGTAATCTGCTACATATACAATGGCGACTTCGTTATTATTAGATGGAGCATTATACCTTCTTTGGTCATCTAACGAAGAACGCGTAAAGAGTAGTTGAATATTCCGCATCTGGCCCCCGTGCTCTGCAACTATGTGCTATATTATGCATGTAAATAGCCTGGCAAATGTAATAAAATACTGTAAAAAATTTATGTTTGCAGACGACACATGCATCCTATATGCTGACAATTGTGCGAAAACAATAGAAAACAATATCCAAAGTGACTTGACTAATATAATAAAATGGGCACATGACAACGGAATCATACTAAATGTTAAAAAAACTCAGTATTTACATATCCGGTCCCCGCGAGCCACACCAAAAAATTTTCAAATTAATCTCATTGGACATTGCTACGAGTGCCTACATACCAACCATACAAATCCGATAAACTGCAACTGTGAAAAAATCCAAGAGGTGGAACAATATACTTATTTAGGTTTAATAGTTGATAAACACTTTAATTGGAAACAACATATTGATAATATTTGTAAAAAACTGAGATCCATGCTAAGTGCATTTCACATGCTAAGACTATGTAGCTCTCGGGGCACACTGTACGCTCTTTACTTCGCGATGGTTGACTCGGTTATCAGTTATGGCGTGAGCAGTTATGGTCTTACCTATAAAACATACATTGATAAAATCAAACAGTTACAATTAAGATTCCTAAAACTTATGGTAGATAATAGAACCAAATGTATGTACAAGGATGATTATAATAAATTATTCAAAGTATGCAAAATATTACCAATTGACCAAAAAGTAAAATATAATATAATACTAGAAGAAATGATAAATAATATTAATATACACACTGACACGCACCATAACTATGCAACCAGATCGACAGGACGAACAATGAGAATACCAATCACTAACAACGTGTATGGCGAAAGGAAAAGAGAATATATTGTGCCAAGAATCTTTAATAAATTAGATAAAAAATTCTTTGAGATGATGCAAGACAAAAAACTCCATTGGCTTCAAAAAAGTACAAGCTAAAAGAATATATATTAAAGCTATGAACCTAATCTTACATTAATTTATAATTACATATCATGTATCACTTGTAAAAAAATATGCAACACTCGATAATAACCTACTATCTTCATTATAAAATAAAAATTATTGTCAAATATTGAAGGCAACCATGCCGTAAAACTGCTGTGCAGTTTGGCATATGTTTAATGTAATAAATATTTTTAAAAAATAAATTAAAACTGTAAAAAAAAAAAAAAAACCTTTTGTATTGGAGAGCACATGGACTTACACGACGGATGACATTATCAATAGTTTCTATTATATTTTGTTGACATCTAAGGTTAGACGGATGGCTCATACGTACCCTGACTGCTTCATCCGCATCGTAAACATATAGTTGCGCATATGCCGGCACCTCTCCATCACTCTGCAAACTTCTATGATATACTTCACCTGAAATTTTAAAACAATACGGAAAGATGCAAATGCATTAGCACAGTTGTACTGTCGAATAAATTCCTTAAAATTTTTAGACTCATTACTGTTTTCTTCTGGATATTGCGGCGGTACTTGCGGGGATATTTTTCCATTGTGGCAACAGCTATGAAGTAACTTACCCTTTTTAGCACCAAAATGAACCGCTTTGCAATGATTGGCACCTAAATAATGCAAATGAATTAAAATTGTTAATGGCACATTTAAAATAAGATGTTGCATTTCTTCCTTCAGCATACACTCTTTGCCTAGCATTTTTACGTTCCCGCTGGTCAGCATTCCTTCTTTCACATTCCTCTTCTGTTATGTTTGACAGTCTACGTCTGGCATTTCTTCATTCATATTGTGAACTCGAATCGCATTATCAAATTGCCGGTTTGTGATGTTGAGTCTTCCATCGGAATTCTGAAAAATAATAATTTTTATGTATAAATACGGAGAAAATGACACGTAAAATGACATTCGCGCCACGCGCTGTGAGACTTTTGAGGTTATATGAGAGATGTTTATGAATCTAAGGTTAAGTTCACTTTGCAGTTTAAATAAAATATAAAGCTTAATAAATGTTTAATAAATAAATGTTTTGAACGTTGATTTTTGAAGCAAGATTAATGCAAAAACAATAAAAAAAGCGTAAACGTATACTTACTGTCAATGTCATAAAGCGTCATTTTGTGGTATGGCCAGCACAAAAATTCGTTGACTGCAATTACGTTGGCTGTTTTGAATACACGGATTCCACGAAAATATTTAAAAAAATCTATAAATTCCGATATTTTAATTTTCGATAATTTGGATTTGGATGTTTTTTGATATCAGTTTGTTCGTATTCCTATATTTTTTAATCTTTTTAATGTACTCTAAAATGTTTTTTTTTTAACTGGCAACATAAATTATCCGAATTCAGAAACGTACGACATTGGTTAGGGTAATTAATATATAGATATTATTTTACAGTACCAATTATAAAGAAAAAAATGTAAACGTTTTCACAAGGAATTTAGGAATGAATTCTGAGCCATTGATGATGCACAAGCGGCATGTACTGCGAATCCCATGGATAAATCATATAAACATCACATTATAATATAATATGTCATTTTAAAACAAATTAAGTAACTTGTTTCCCGGAACTCTCATTTGCTGTAAGAATGCGTTACCATTGCACCGTGTTTTAATTTAATTTAATTTAAAAAGAATTTGAAACTTTGTATAAACCTGTATAGAGTCAGTATCAATTAAAACCATTTACTGTAATTGCAATCTCATAATAAAAATGTTATTAAAATATAATAAATTAATTTGTTTTTTATTATCCGTAAGGTGCTCGCGTAAAATGAAGATACTTAATGATGACAAAAGGTAGAATAGAAGGATCCCATCCTAGAGGAATCGAGGGATTCTATTCCAACTTCGCGGAAGATCGCCTGATTTTCGACAGTTCTGGTGAAATTCGAAAGAAGTTGTTTTCAAAATAATAAAAATACTTTTCTTTGTATTAAACCACGATTTATTATTGCGCCAACCGGTTTCGCTTAAACTTAAGCTTCATCAGGGCAACTTAATAACTAGTTATTTATTAAATTCTGAGCCATTGATGATGCACAAGCGGCATGTACTGCGAATCCCATGGATAAATCATATAAACATCACATTATAATATAATATGTCATTTTAAAACAAATTAAGTAACTTGTTTCCCGGAACTCTCATTTGCTGTAAGAATGCGTTACCATTGCACCGTGTTTTAATTTAATTTAATTTAAAAAGAATTTGAAACTTTGTATAAACCTGTATAGAGTCAGTATCAATTAAAACCATTTACTGTAATTGCAATCTCATAATAAAAATGTTATTAAAATATAATAAATTAATTTGTTTTTTATTATCCGTAAGGTGCTCGCGTAAAATGAAGATACTTAATGATGACAAAAGGTAGAATAGAAGGATCCCATCCTAGAGGAATCGAGGGATTCTATTCCAACTTCGCGGAAGATCGCCTGATTTTCGACAGTTCTGGTGAAATTCGAAAGAAGTTGTTTTCAAAATAATAAAAATACTTTTCTTTGTATTAAAGCACGATTTATTATTGCGCCAACCGGTTTCGCTTAAACTTAAGCTTCATCAGGGCAACTTAATAACTAGTTATTTATTTAATTACAGGGCAACTTAATAAATAACTAGTTATTAAGTTGCCCTGATGAAGCTTAAGTTTAAGCGAAACCGGTTGGCACAATAATAAATCGTGCTTTAATACAAAGAAAAGTATTTTTATTATTTTGAAAACAACTTCTTTCGAATTTCACCAGAACTGTCGAAAATCAGGCGATCTTCCGCGAAGTTGGAATAGAATCCCTCGATGCCTCTAGGATGGGATCCTTCTATTCTACCTTTTGTCATCATTAAGTATCTTCATTTTACGCGAGCACCTTACGGATAATAAAAAACAAATTAATTTATTATATTTTTATAACATTTTTATTATGAGATTGCAATTACAGTAAATGGTTTTAATTGATATTGACTCTATACAGGTTTACACAAAGTTTCAAATTCTTTTTAAATTAAATTAAATTAAAACACGGTGCAATGGTAACGCATTCTTACAGCAAATGAGAGTTCCGGGAAACAAGTTACTTAATTTGTTTTAAATTGACATATCATATTATAATGTGATGTTTATATGATTTATCCATGGGATTCGCAGTACATGCCGCTTGTGCATCATCAATGGCTCAGAATTCATTCCTAAATTCCTTGTGAAAACGTTTGCATTTTTTCTTTTTAATTGGTACTGTAAAATAATATCTATATATTAATTACCCTAACCAATGTCGTACGTTTCTGAATTCGGATAATTTATGTTGCCAGTTAAAAAAAAAACATTTTAGAGTACATTAAAAAGATTAAAAAATATAGGAATACGAACAAACTGATATCAAAAAACATCCAAATCCAAATTATCGAAAATTAAAATATCGGAATTTATAGATTTTTTTAAATATTTTCGTGGAATCCGTGTATTCAAAACAGCCAACGTAATTGCAGTCAACGAATTTTTGTGCTGGCCATACCACAAAATGACGCTTTATGACATTGACAGTAAGTATACGTTTACGCTTTTTTTATTGTTTTTGCATTAATCTTGCTTCAAAAATCAACGTTCAAAACATTTATTTATTAAACATTTATTAAGCTTTATATTTTATTTAAACTGCAAAGTGAACTTAACCTTAGATTCATAAACATCTCTCATATAACCTCAAAAGTCTCACAGCGCGTGGCGCGAATGTCATTTTACGTGTCATTTTCTCCGTATTTATACATAAAAATTATTATTTTTCAGAATTCCGATGGAAGACTCAACATCACAAACCGGCAATTTGATAATGCGATTCGAGTTCACAATATGAATGAAGAAATGCCAGACGTAGACTGTCAAACATAACAGAAGAGGAATGTGAAAGAAGGAATGCTGACCAGCGGGAACGTAAAAATGCTAGGCAAAGAGTGTATGCTGAAGGAAGAAATGCAACATCTTATTTTAAATGTGCCATTAACAATTTTAATTCATTTGCATTATTTAGGTGCCAATCATTGCAAAGCGGTTCATTTTGGTGCTAAAAAGGGTAAGTTACTTCATAGCTGTTGCCACAATGGAAAAATATCCCCGCAAGTACCGCCGCAATATCCAGAAGAAAACAGTAATGAGTCTAAAAATTTTAAGGAATTTATTCGACAGTACAACTGTGCTAATGCATTTGCATCTTTCCGTATTGTTTTAAAATTTCAGGTGAAGTATATCATAGAAGTTTGCAGAGTGATGGAGAGGTGCCGGCATATGCGCAACTATATGTTTACGATGCGGATGAAGCAGTCAGGGTACGTATGAGCCATCCGTCTAACCTTAGATGTCAACAAAATATAATAGAAACTATTGATAATGTCATCCGTCGTGTAAGTCCATGTGCTCTCCAATACAAAAGGTTTTTTTTTTTTTTTTACAGTTTTAATTTATTTTTTAAAAATATTTATTACATTAAACATATGCCAAACTGCACAGCAGTTTTACGGCATGGTTGCCTTCAATATTTGACAATAATTTTTATTTTATAATGAAGATAGTAGGTTATTATCGAGTGTTGCATATTTTTTTACAAGTGATACATGATATGTAATTATAAATTAATGTAAGATTAGGTTCATAGCTTTAATATATATTCTTTTAGCTTGTACTTTTTTGAAGCCAATGGAGTTTTTTTGTCTTGCATCATCTCAAAGAATTTTTTATCTAATTTATTAAAGATTCTTGGCACAATATATTCTCTTTTCCTTTCGCCATACACGTTGTTAGTGATTGGTATTCTCATTGTTCGTCCTGTCGATCTGGTTGCATAGTTATGGTGCGTGTCAGTGTGTATATTAATATTATTTATCATTTCTTCTAGTATTATATTATATTTTACTTTTTGGTCAATTGGTAATATTTTGCATACTTTGAATAATTTATTATAATCATCCTTGTACATACATTTGGTTCTATTATCTACCATAATAGAATAATATCATACAACACAAATTGATTTTTAAAACATTTTCGTTTATATATATAATATGTATAATTAGACTGCACCGACCGGCTCAATTCTTGTCGAATTATCAATGTATGCTAGCAAAATAGATTATATTTAAACAATTTTATTTACAACACCAACTTTAAATCCACTAGTTGAGTAATGATATTTGAGCCAAAGCGTGACACCCATTATCCTGAGAGGCGACTTTAGAACTAACAATAAACAGTATGGCCGGACAACAGAATGTACGGGGTGAGCGAGGGGTAGTTATTATTATCAATATTTTACTTACAACGGTAATTATTTCAGTAATGGAGACGATGCAGGGATTTGAACATATATGTAAGGTTATTTCCATTTTTAAAAATATATTTATTTTCTGATTAAATTATTACATACTAGCTGATCATACCCGGCGTTGCACGGGTTAAGGATTAAGTAAAAAAAAAGTTTGTGAGGGAAAACAAAGGTTCCCCTGTTCTCTAAAAAATAATGTTTCCATTTAATGTTAACATAAGTTATTGTAACATAACTGTAATACTTAGATATATGGTATTGCAGACTTTTTTGTAGATATTAATGTCCTCTATAAATCTGTAGTACATCACTTTGACCTATTGTCAAAAATTTCCGCAGCGTACGCGATATAAGGTTTTTTTTGGTATTTTTTTCACACGTTGGGTTACATTATGGAAGTTTTCATACGGATTTCTAATTTTTTTGAAAATATTCTATAGCCTATGTTTATCAGAGATAATGTAGGATTCTAAATGTGAAAGAATTTTTCAAATCGCTCCAGTAGTTTCGAAGCCTATTCAATTCAAACACACAATCAAATCTTTCCTCTTTATAATATTAGTATAGATAAAATAATATGTATTGCAGCATATTCAAGATAGGGTGCCTAAAATGATCCGTACGTATTTTACTTATCTACTTCCGGGAGCGGCTCATGTTAATAACTTTTAAGGGGGAATACCTACCTACTAAGCGCGAAAAAAGGCAATTTATGTGATTTTTTT
This sequence comes from Agrypnia vestita, assembly GCA_016648135.1. Lineage (NCBI taxonomy): Eukaryota > Metazoa > Arthropoda > Insecta > Trichoptera > Phryganeidae > Agrypnia > Agrypnia vestita. The sequence continues at coordinate 103,755 of JADDOH010003669.1, read as the reverse complement.
AAAAGAAAACCTATATAAATTATGGTATTGGTATCATTTTTAAATGAAAGTAAATATTTTTAAGAATATGTTAAAAAAAATATTATAAAATATTCAACATTGGCGGAAAATCCTTGGGTTCTGTTGACTGCCGAAAAAAAGGCCCTCCGCGGTGACCACTCCCATTTCATCTGTAATCATCACAATAAAAAAAAAAACAAAATGATTATCAAAATTGACACTAAAATTTAGTCTTTGATGTAGAATTTTTTGGAAATATTGATTTTTGACAAAATATCGGGAGTTTGATTTAAAATATCGTTTTTTAGGGAAAAATTCGGGTTTATTATGACCATAAAAAAAACTAAGTCACTTAAAAAAAATCATACGACAAAGACTAGATAATAATGTAAAGGATAACCACTAGAAATTTCAAGTTGATCGATTCAGTGGTTGCCGAGATATTTTGGTCACCGATTTTCAAAACATGGTTTCGAGTAAAACGAATTTGAAAATTGAGCAATGAATAAATCGAGAAAATTTTTAACTTATATAAAATCATCGATTCTAGGTCCATAATTTTTTCAAATTCTAGGTCCAGTTTTACAAATCAATTTATGAAATTTTACAAAAATTTGTTCCTAGACGCAAGCAACTTAAATCAAAATACCCTAAACGCTTTGACAAATCTTAAAAAATCTGCCCACAAAATATACAAAGAAAGTCGAAACCTGTGCGACTACACTGAATTTAGTAGATTGAGGAAGCAGAGTACCGCTCTCTCAAAACTGTGTTTCAATAACTATGTAAATAATATTGAGAAAAATATACAGAACAACACAAAAAAATCACCTTTCCAACATAGTATTTTCTCAGGTAGGTCAACAGCTACTAATTTATTACTGTTTGAAAATTATATATCCAATGAACTGGGAAAGGGAAACCAGGTAGACTCAATCTGTACAGATTTCTCTAAAGCATTTGACAAAATATCACATCTTATATTGATGGATAAACTCCAAAGATTGGGAATTCATGGTAAATTATTACAATGGTTAGGTAGCTATCAATGCAATAGAAGCCTTTCGGTAAAGATTAACTCTTCAGTATCAGAAGAATTCATTGCTTTGAGTGGAGTCCCGCAGAGTTCACACGTTGGACCAATCCTGTTCATCCTTTTTATAAATGACATTGCTGACATTTTTGATGATGTACAATTTCTGATATTTGCCGATGACTTGAAAATATTTAGATCAGTGAAAAGTAAGTCGGATTATACGATACCACAAACTAATTTGGATTCCCTGTTCAAATGCTGTACCAACAATCAACTTTATCTAAATATTTCCAAGTGCCAATCTATTAGTTTTACAAAAAAAAAAGATTCCTATTAAATTCACCTACAAAATGAAAGATGTAAACCTTTTATCAGTTAAAGAGATAAGTGATCTGGGAGTAATTTTTGACACTAAATTATCATTCATTTCCCACATTGACTTGATAACTAATAAAGGTCTCAAAATGTTGGTATTTGTTTGAAGAACTGCACAAAACTTTACAGACCTGCGCACTTATACACTTTTATATTTATACACTTATACACTTATACACTACACTTCTCTTGTCAGACCTCAGGTTGAATATACTCGATCATTTGGTCACCTCACTATGCCAATCATTCAACGGCAGTTTAACGAATCCAAAAAAAGTTCTTAAGATTTATTAATTACAAATTAAATATACGCTTGGAAGATATCAATTATGAATATCTCCTTAGTTATTTACAACTACTAAAATTGTCTGTGAGATGTACTGTGACGGACCTAATATTTCTTTATAGGATCATAAACAGCACAATAGATTGCCCCCAGATTGTTAGTCTTATCGACTTATATGCCCCATTGAGGTCGTCAAAACACAGTGCATTATTCAATTATAGTGGAAATGTCAGAACCAATACATTAGCAAACTCTGTAATTCCCAGATTACACTTATTAGGGAATGAACATTCAAAGGCGGCTGACATTTTTGCTGATAATATAACTGTGTTTAGGACAAAGCTGATACAATTCATTACATCTCTACGAAATGGAAATGGTTAAGAAATTTTTCTGTATTATTATTTTACCTTTTAACTATTATTATTTGTACCTTTTATCAGTATTATTATTTTATCTGTCTTATATTTAAAAAAAAATTATATTCTGTATTTTTGTAAAAGCCCATAAGGGCGTTAAAAAATAAATAAATAAATAATATAAGTCCTCCACCTTGCTTAGAATTTCCGTATCATCGAGCACTCTTCGTAAACATAATAGAAACAGGTCTAACGTTTCTATTATGAAAGAGCCCGACTGGCAATTACCTGCGTGTAGGGCGGCGCGGCGCGTAATCAACAAAGAGATGCCACTATTATCAGCTATAACTCGGTAAATCCAAACCAAATCACATTTTCCGGTTATAGGTTCTGAGAGCTTGACTTATGATTCCCGTTTCACTTACTCGTAAATAACTAAACATGATTCTCGAGCGCGGAAGCCCGTGGCTGTTTAACTAATTTCAGGGGCCAGCGGATGTGTTGATTAGTAAAAATAAAATGTTGTACTTTATTTGGAACTAGCTGTTCACACCCAGCATCGCATGGGTTAAGGAATAAGTTAAAAATAAGTTTGTTCCATTTACTCCAGGCTGGGATGGATGAGAATATCGCCTTTATTAGCCACCGGGTCCCAAAATTTGGATCAGATCGGTAAAACGATGTAGATTTGTGCAGAAAATATATCAGGGGAGGGGGTGGGGAAAGGGAGAGGGAGTAAATATCACCTATATTCCTCGCCGGGTCCTAAATCATAAGTATGCAAAATTCGGGTCAGATCGGTGCAACGGTATAGATTTGCGTATAAAATATATCAGAGGTGAAGGAGGAGAAAAGGCAGTGGAAGGAAATGTCACCTATGTTACCCACCGAGTCCTAAAGAATAATTATGCAAATTTTGGGTCAATTCGGTCAAATGGTACAGATTTGCATAGAAAATATATCAGGGTGGATGGGGAGGGGTGAAGATGGAGAGATCAAATTTTGTCTATGTTACTCGCCGGGTCCTAAAGAATAAGCATACAAAATTTGGGTCAGATCGGTCAAACGATGTAAATTTGTATAGAAAATATATCATGAGGAGGGGGTGGGGTGAAGAGGGAGGGGAAATATCACCTGTATTACCCGCCGGGTCCTGTAGAATACTTAAGTTTACAAAATTTCGGTCAAACGTTACAGATTTGCAAGGAAAATATATCAGGAAGAGGAGGAGGGGGATGTTTTATTTTCTTATTTATTAATTAACGCCCTATAGGGCTTTTACAACAGATAGGTTAAGTGTACGTTAACAGAATATATAGTTAAAAGAAGAAAAAAAGAAGATATGTTGCCTGTGTTACCCGCCGGATCCTAAAGAATGAGATTCAAAATTTTCGAGTCCGATCGGTCGAACGGTACAGATTTGTATTGAAAATATATGAAGGAGAGGGGAAGAGATAAATGGAGAAGGGGGAAATGTTACCCGCCGGGTCCTAATGCTAAAGTATGCAAAATTTTACAAATTGGACAAACGGTGTAGATTTGTATAGAGAATGGACAGACAGACAGACATTGAGTTTTATAGGTATAGAAGATGGCGAACCTCTTCTGTGTGTCGGCCCATCATTCGTCTTCAAGTGAATTTAACATTCAGTAATGTCAGTTTAGATAGTAATCAAGAAGCACAATATTGAAAAAGTACAATGTTGAAAACGAACTTGTCAGGCCTAAGTATAGCAGAGAAATGACCGTTCAGTGGAGTTCGGCTTACGACCCGTTGATGACACTGGTTGCGTCCGATATCATAAGAACGTGTGACCTCGTGGTACTATACTTACAACGCGATTGTTGGATGACCCTCCATGTCCGTTGTCATGTCCGTCCATGTCCGTCAGTATGTGGTGATGAAATACACACACCCACACGACCAACGGCGAACCCGCCGCATGCTGACATGCTGAAAAAATGCACATTTCCGTTCTCTAATTCCGAATTTATCGCGAGGCGCAAAAAAGTAGCCAAATAAGAAATAATGAGCGACGTTTTAAATATTTTGTCTCCTATCAATATTAATCGTGGCAGATGTTTATTTGTATTATTGTTCTTAAAATTCAGAAGTGGTCACTTTAAGTGGTAAATTTCTACAGAAACTCCATCTTTTGTTAAGGATCTCATGAAAATTGACTTTCAATGTTTTTACAGAAAAGCCGTTTCCGAAGAATTTTTACCGTTAAATTATAATTTTCCGAAATATTTCATCGATGACGATCAGAAAACCCATAAAAAACCTACCTCTATTAAATATTTTGAGTATAAAATGTATTACAATACAATCTCACACAATAGAGGGATTTTATGTATTATGCGTTATCTTCTGTTAGTTGTATCTGATTTCACTCAAACATATCTGAAAAGTTCGTTAAGTAAATTGAGCCAGTTCGATAATTATTCTATCCCCTATACAATGCGGCAATTGAAAAACTTAAATAATTATTATGGTATAATTTTTGGATTTTTCGAAATTTACATACAAATGAGAAAGGAGCCAGACACGAAGAGAAGGTGCGAACCCTGTTTCACCTAGTCCGACTCGAGCCATGGGTCCGATCAGTCAGCTATATGATGATAGAATATCAAATTGGAAACAATACAAAAGAGAAAGGGAGTGTAATAAAAACTTGGTTTTTATGGGTTAGTTTTTTCTTTATTTATGATTTATGCGTTAATTTTGTAGAACGCCATGTATATTTTTGATGTAATTTAATATAAATTAAATTTTGATCAATATCAAAATTAAGTTCTGCAGGTTAAGTGTTATTTTAAATGTGACAGCTGTTTCGGCTTGTAAGGCAATTATCAAACAGTTTTAAGGTAAAATAACACAAATCGTTTCATAGAATAGAAAGGTTCAAATCCAGCAGTTTACAGTTAACTCAAAAACGAAAAAAGCACACAAAAAATGTAGACGACGAATCACACATTTATTATATGTAATCTTTATGCTTGAAAAATATGTCAAAGTAAAATTAATAAGCCGCTGTCATTGACGTATGTGGAAGATTCAAAAGCACAATACACGGTAATCATAAATTAAAAAACTACATACAATACGCGAAAGGAAAAAAAATCTGTTCAATATGACATTGCTTCAATGAAAAATGTTTCACAAAAAAATTTGATTCTATTCTCTATCACAAAGAATGGTTTCTTTTAAATACATCTAAACAGCTAATACACCTACCTTCCTCAAATATAAAATTCTTTTCCGAAATCGTAGGACTCCTGTGTTTTTTATTATTTTTAACTCTGTTCAATATTATTGGAGTTAAGGTGTTTTTTCGAACAGGCGACATTTTGCAACAAGATAGCAGATCAGGCTGTATGACGAGCCAGGTGAAATATTGGATTTCAAAAAAGTTTGTTCGAAATTATTTAAAAAAATCAGGGGACTCCTGTCAGGAAGAGAGAGGGAGAGAGAGAGAGAGACAGAGCAATTTTTTGTTATGGACTTTCAATGTTGTTTTTTGAATTTTTTTATTGATTTATTTTTTAATGCGTAATAGTGATGTACACTTCAAATATTACGTCTTGCAAACGATTACATGCACCATTAATATGAGAAGACAAATCGCTATTGCGTACCGATATTCGCTGAAAACGAATCTGCAGGGACAGAGCTGATGGCATCGGACAGTCCTGAAGGGTCGCGGAGACTATTGTTGATTATTTCATTTATTACAGAGTGGTCGATGCACAACCTATTTTTAAAGTGCCACGTCCAAATAATCCACCTACACTCCGGCGTCGGGGGTGATTTTACTATTTTCAATATTTATGAAGTACACATTATGTAATGAAACTCGATATTTTTGCTGCAATTCTCTTTGAGATTCCGAGTACTTCATTTACTTGATGGATTCAATTTTCATGATGCGGGTTTGTGTGCAGATGTCAAAACAAAGGCTCTTTAGTTTGTTTTGTACGTATATCCAACCGCCTCTTTAATATTTTCCATATGTACCGATATTTACACTAATTTATAGAACCTCCATTCCTATTGCATATCCGGAATCCGGACCAGCCAAAAAACTAATATATAATATTATAGAAAATTTTATTTTACATTAATTATTTATTGGCGATCTAACACGTTTTTATAAATATCGCATTTTAATAATTATATTTAAATCATAATTTAAATTTATGAATTTTCTTAATTGTATCTGATGGCAGATTTGACAGGTACTTAAATGTACGGAATCAATCAGATATCGAAAGAATCCAATGATAATTACGTTAATACATATACGAGTAGTCTAAAATGAGAGAAAATGAAATTAAATTTTTATACATCGTTCAAAATATTATAAATTATTATAATAGTGAAAACCTATGCGTAAAAAGTCATCAATGTGGTAAAATTCTGTACCTTTCTTTTTTACTTACTTATTACTGTCGAAACTTATAAGATCATACATAATCTTCTGGTTTTTGTCTTCTGGGGTATTATTTTACGACCTTTTTGGCAGACGCGACGTTTCGGATCCCATTGCAGGATCCATCATCAGCGCTGATGTGTTGTTGTGAGTGTTGGTGTTGTGATTGGCTTGAAATACGGTTTTGACCCGAAACGTTAGCCAGAAAGGTCGTAAAAACACGGCATAATTCCCCAGAAGAATCTGAGTGGACGTGAAAACCTAACAACATTCTAAATCATACATGATGAACATACCCACCTATTTACATAATATACATATACACCCACTTCATTTGTGCAAGAATAATAGGTATCAATAAAATTATAACAAGACTAATAGTAAAAATATTAAAAGTAAACTAAAATAAAATAAAAAAATTCAAATTTGGTACCCCGGAAGACATCTCTAACTACATGCCCATTTCACTGTTATCCAATATATCAAAAATTTTCGAAAAAATTGTTAAGTAAAGACTAACTTCATCTATAAAAAGAAATTCTACAATTAATAAAATTCAATTTGGATTCACAGAGGGAATTAGCAAACAAGACGCTATCGCAAAAATTTCGACTACTATAAAGAGCATTCTGTATAAATCAAAAAATGCGTAGGAATTTTTATCGGATATTTGGTATTCGATAACATTTCTCATGAAAAACTTGTGCTAAAACTAAAAAAGAACTGGATAGATCTTAAAAGCAACCTAACAGATAAACCTCAAATGGTAAAATTAAATGATACCTTAAGCACGTCACTAACAAGTCACTTCGGAATCCCCCAAGGCACGGTCCTCGGACCAATATTATTTATTTTATGTCTTAAATCATCTTTAAACAAAATATTAATGGTTAACTAATATCTTATGCAAATGATACTGTATTGATAAGAAATGGCCCAACATAGGAATGAATGAGCAAATAAAGATATTAATACTTTAAAATCATGGTTTGACAACAACCTACTGATACTCAACGCCAAAAAAACAACATATATCTTATTTTCTCTACAAAAGATACCTAAATATAACAACAAAATAATAATCCACGAACATAAATATAATACGAACTGTAAACTACCTAATAATATTTGTAATTGAATTAACTCCACCTCCGAAACAAAATAACTTGGTGAGATTATCGATCCACACCTAAGGTGGAATGGACCCATCATAGAACTTGAAAAAGGATTAGTTAATGTATCTACATATTCGTCAGACTAAGGAATATTTTAAGTACAAAAATTATTAAAAATATGTATTACGCCCTTGTTCACTCTCTGCTCATATACGGTGTTATTGAATGGAGAGGTTTTAATAAAAAAATCTAAAATCAATTATAATATCACAAAGGATCATTATTAAAGAAATACTAGAAAAAAAATCCATCCAACAAAAGATCTTTTCAAGTTGTTTCCAGTATGTGGATGATATCTTCAAGCAAGTTTCCATATTGAAAATATGTAAAGAAAAAAATCTTACAGAAAACTAGGAATACTTTAAACTTATGAAGAATAGATCATCAAATGCAAAACCACTATATTTACAAAGTCATTAACTACTACAATAATCTTCCTACCGAGATACGCTGCAAAAATAACCTTTCAGAACAAAATAAAAAAATTAAAACCTTCTTAAAATTCAACTTAAATCCATAAATCGTTTAAATTTACAGCTTTCTTCAAAATAGTTCAATATTATTCGTTATCTAATTATCTTATATTACCACCCGCATTATTAAATGATTCACTTGTGGACCTATATAAAAAATAAGAATTGGGGCTCCCTTACCAGACTCAAAAGCTTCTCTTTAACAATGAGGTCTATATGACTAACAAAGTCTAAAGAAAATGTCAATTTAATTTGTTAATATGTCAGATTTATATTTGCACCTTATATTAAATTAAATTAAATTAAATACTTTTTTAAAGGTTTTTTTTTTAAGTAATTAAAGTGTATAAACTAAAATCTTTCTTTTTAATTACATAAATTTTTGCAGCAATACCTTGATCAGGAGTTAGCTTTTCATTGAACCCAAGTCTTAAAGTAGTCTCAACGTACGAAAAAAGGGTATAAGATTGTTCAAGATAGGGGTTTGAATAGAAAGCTTCACGTTCCAAGAGGCTTGGCAAGGCCTGTCCGGACAAAAGGATTGTTTTTACCAAATACTGTTGACCATAAGCCCCAAACTCATCAATTCGAGTAGATACCGAGCTTCGTTCTACGTGCTCTTAATCAGAGATATTAAAAATATAATTTTCACCACACTCATTATTTATATTGTTATATTTTTGACTGATTTTTCAAAATACATATTTTTGGCCTTTTTTTTTTTATCAATATCTTGGATTTCAGCGCAAGGCGTCCAAATAAGTTAAAATATTTCGTAATCGGTATGTTTCGAATACTTTTAAATCTGTATTCGCGAATACAAGTAATTTGGCGAAGTATTCACGAATATTGCCTACGACCTTGGCTCCCGGTGTCTGCACGCGCCTTACTCCGGGCCGCCTTAAATTTGTCAAAACTTGCATAGATGCACTTTCTCTCGCAATTGAATGGAGTAATTGGTTGTTACTAAAGCCGAACTGTGGTCGTAGCTTACAATGTGTAAAAGGTGTCCAAAAAGTTCAAATGTTTGATTTGGAAGTATTTCCCTGGGAAAGTAAATTTTTTTCTTTTGTAGTATGATTTTTCAACTACATTGTAAAAGATACAGTATTTTGATTAATTTATTTAATTTGATTAATTTGTACAAATTTTTACGTATTTTGTATATACCATTTGTACAAATTTTTACGTATTTTGAGATCACACTAGAGATCCACTGCATTGTTCACGGTATTTACGGACAAGATCAGACGAACCAGCATTGCCCGTATGCGCCCCTCAGCTGCTCTTTGAATCACTCTTCTCAACAATCCTCAGCCCGGCTGCTCCCCTCCAGCTGCCTTCTTTACCCAGTACCTCACCTCGGGTAGAACCCGAACACTTCCCTGTCCAGTGACAACACTTTTTTTTCTCGAAGATCCCTCCTGGAAACTTCTGGAATAAAAACCCGATCACGTAGATCCCGACAGTCCTTCAGCTGCGCCAGTGTGAAATGTCTAATATGTAGACAATTTGTCTTCGCACACTAGATGGGGGCCAGATAATAAAATACAGAGAAATATACGTTTATTATCTCTTTATAGCGGTGTAAATGGCCTGATCTATTCAAGGAGTCCAATGCTTCTGCCCATGCCCGTCCCCTCTCTTACCTAGTACTGCGCGCGCATTCAACCTCGCGCACACTCGCACACGCAAAACCCATCTCACAGTAATACACTGTTTTCAGAGATGATAATTCGCAAAGCTAACTCTCGATTGTATCAGTGGTGTATTCTGTTATAATTATCCATATTGTGTGTTCGGTTGTGTGTTCGTGCACACATTTGCAGAAGCAACAAATAAATAAATCACAACGCATTCGCGAATAATCTCAAAAACAAAGAATATAAAATAATTAATATCCATGTTTTTTTAATTAGATTACCCGAAAGAAAGATAGCTTGCCCCTTGCCAGCTGTTCCTAGCAATGTAGTATTAATGACCGTTCAAAAAATATTAAGCTTCAATCGTAATATAACTCTACATGTGTAAAAGGCAGAATTTCAAAATATTTAAAAAAATATATATTTATATATTTGAATTCTTTTTTATAAAACATGCCCAATATTGGCACTAAAATATATACCACAGTAACAGTAAGAATGCGGAATGCTCATATAACTTCCTATATAAGAACAAACATTATAACAAGACGAATAGGAATGAACTGGGCTGCTTTTGGCAAATTCAAACATATCTTCGAGAACAAAGAGATCCTAATTAGCCTAAAAAGAAAAGATTTTGATTGTGCATACTGCCAGTGATGACGTATGAATTGGAGACTATGGCCCTTACAAAGAAAAGTGAAGAAAAGCTCAAATGCACGCAACGATCCATGGAGAGATCCATGCTTGGAGTAAGCCTAAGAAATTAGAAATGACGAAATTAGGCGTAGAGTAGTGGATATCATGGATAGTGTAGCGAAGCTAAAATGGCAATGGGCAGGACATGTTGCAAGGCAGGACGCTACAAGATGGCCTCCCAGAGTTCTGAAATGGAGGCCTTGGAAGAATAAAAGAGGCATCGGAAGACCTCAAAAGAGATGAGCCGATGATATAGCCGCTGTGGGGGGAAATAAATGGCTACAATTAGAAAACAACAAGGAAGGATGGAAAGAGAGGGAAGAGGCCTATATCCAGCATTGGAGAGACGAAGGCTGATGAAGAAGAAGAAGAAGATGATAACAAGCATACATAATAAAATAAATACGTCATATAACGTAGGCACATGTAGGACGATATCACATTAATCGTAAATTCAAAGTAATCAGCCAAAGTTATACTCAACTCTAAATTCTGTATATCCATGGCATAATAAAAATTTACGACATCCTAAATTTTATAGCATGTGCAACTGCTACCAATAATATGCCTCACATAGTTTATAAAGGGCCTGCATGAATCTCAACATTAAAAAATATTGTAAATTTTGTGCCATCCCTAGCATTATATTATAACAATGTGGATTGACCTTTAAAAAAATGTATCAATATACTTTATATTTTGCATTTCGCATTTCTGCTTTAAGAGAAAACCTATTTCACGATCCAAACAAACGCTAAATGAAGCATACGTCTCAATTACCTAAAGCGTAGACATAATAAATCATACCTTTCGAGCCTAATGAAAACTGTGGGGCCCATAACCGCAGTTATTAATTGTGCCGTTAAGCAAAAATAAATGAAAAGCTAAATATAGCACTAATAAATAAATAAATTACAATTGCACAAATTAACATTATACAATCACAACTACCGACAACCTAGAATGCACATAATATATATTTTTTTAAATACTAAAATGAAAAACTACTCATAGTGCAAAGCAACTTTCAAATCCCCTATTCCATCCATAATAATTTAGGCACATATTTGCAGATAAATTCAAATAAATAGAAGCGATTTTCAAAACCTCCTGTAGCGACGTTTCGTTTGCAAAATATTTTAAATTAATTTCCAATTCCTTCAACTTTTAATTCTTAATACCACAATACTTTGCTCCATGTAGAGTCCATTCACTTTAAGGCTTTAAGTAAGCCTTTTGCATTAGTGTGGGTAACAGTCCGTTTACAAAATCTCGTAACATTCTTTTTCTGAATAAATGATAGTCGCAAAGAAATATATAAATAGTATTTTATTTTCTTAACCTGAAATTAGCATATATGTATTATAAAAAAACTATATTTCATTTTTTTAATCCCCAAATAATAATTATTTAGAAATCTATTCGTAACCGTAACTAGAATACAATAACTAATCTTTTCGTTTTCAAAATAAGTATGATTTCAAATTTTTTTAAATAAAATAAAGACATTGACTTTGTTTTTTTAATAAAATACTCTGAATTAGATTTTTTTTTAATTTCATGATTGTTTTCAGTTTAAGTATAATTAAAACATGTAAGTGTATCCACTATTGTAAGGCATATGTCATTAGTATTAATCAAAATATATCATTCTCTATGCAACAATGTCCATCACTAACGCTGCTTCAAATAATAATGAGGTATAGGAAGCAAAAAAAGCAAAATTCTCTATTTTGTTTCCATCACTAATGTTATCAAGGCGCTACGCTACTCTGGATAGCGCTGTTCTCATAGCCTTAACTGGCGGCCTAAAAATATAATAATATTACGTTATTTTTGACGGATTATGGCTTTTAAAATAAATATACAAGCGGGTATAATTGTGGTTAAATAATTTCGAATTCTTATAGTTAATTTTAATCAGATAAAGTATAATCGTTTGTATGGGACTCCGAATCCTCGTCTAAATTCATATTAAATTGATTAAAGTCTGTGATTTCATCCATTTGAATATCCTTCGTCGCGTGCTCAGTTTCAATTCCTTTTATATGTCAGCAAACATTTTTCCATTCACTGATGGTTACTTTATCAACTTTTTTCATTTTATCTTTATATAACTTATCTTTATATAATTCTTCGAGATATTTATGTACATTTAATTATTCAATACATTCCTTTGTTTGACCTGAAAGCGATTTCTCCTTTCCTAATTTAAAAATATTCGTGATTTTGTAGTCACCGTATCTTTAAGCGAAAAATATTAAACAAAGAAACGATCGCTCCGCTCGCAGGTCAGAGTGTTACTGGAGCGGTCAATGAATTTAGTTTAAAAAACGAATACAATTTCACAATTTACGTGTTACAGAGGGTATTACTCACACTAATGCAAAAGGATTACCTAAAGTGAACGGACTCTACACATCGTAACAAAAGCAAACAGATAGTAAATTCGATAATTAAATCCAATCATAGATGGTTATTATGGCGCAGTCGATAATGCTGTTTTCTGGAAAGGGAAATATACATATTTTTTGATTGATATATTTTTTAGTACATCTATTTGATTCATTAATTTTGTATAAACATAAATTTTAATTGAACACTTTGCATATTCGCAAAATACGTATCGCCGCTGCACTTGAACAATAGCAACGTAGTAATAATTAATTACTTCAAGAGCGGTTGTTTCAGTTTTCACCTTGTTGCTCGAGGGTTTGTTTTAATAAGATCGCGTGTCTGATTACGTAAGTAACGATCCTTCAACAGTTTCGAAATATTGGCTGATGGCAGTGCAGTTTGCAAAGTCAACGAGCTTACAGTAATAGGAAGAGACATATACATTAGGGTGGAGTGAAAATGTATGGAGAATATATTTTTTTCTATTTTTGTAATAGCATAGTGGTAAAAAGTTGCCTATGGATGAGTAAATGAAGTATGTTAAATAAAATTTAACATATTATAACGGTTTGAGGTGCCCCAGCACAAAATAATTTTTATAAAAAGTATTAATTCGTCTATTTTTGACAGCCTCAATAAGATGTATAAAAACCTTAATAATCTATTGGAATAGTATTTTTCATGTTATTTGAAACACATATTTGTATGTAATTATAAAAAAAACAAACAAAATTTAGGGTTTATGGTGCCCCAAAGCCTCTTAAATCAAAAATAAATCGAGAAATTTGCAAATTAAATGCGATTCATATTCATTAAATATTTATTAAAAGTTGTTATAAAATAGGTAAATAAAGTAGAAAATTCACGTTTGGTATTATAAAAAGGCATCATCTGACGTAATGACAGTCTGGCCCTGATAAAACCATCACGTTTTTCCTCTCCACATACAGCACCTGAAGCTTCAGTTACGAGTTTGATGCAACGCTCCACGGCTTGAGTTTGACAGGGAAAGAGTGCTATATTATTTTTCGTTCTAAGACCACTTTCTAGAATTTCTTTTAAAGCTTCTGTAGATAAAATTATAGTTATAGGTGGCTCAGTAATAGTTATTTGATTATCGTGCCAAACAATGATATCGGTATAGTGGGAAGCATTGAAATTAAATGATGGAACTTTGAATTTTCGGATTCCTGTGACTTTCTCCGACCTTGCTTTCAGAATACGTTGGCAGGCCAGTTGCAAACTTTCATCACAAAATTGGCTAATATAAGAAGATTCTCTTCCGGATCAGTCTTTGTGACATATAATCACCTGGAATGGTTCAGTGAACCGGGTTCTCTATTTGCCAGGTCAGAAGGGAAAATACCAGTGCTAATTGCATTCATTATGTCAAGTAGACATGTTTGAAAACAGGAAGTGCAAATTTTACAACTGGCTTTTTTTCACATTGTTGCAGTTCAGATCCTATTAGCCCTGAAAAACATCGAGGTTCTGTAGTTTGACCATCCAAATGTAACAAAAGGTGTCGTAGTGGTAATTCATTCGAATGAAGGGTACATTGTAACGGTTTATTTATCTCTTCCTCTAACAGACTAATGACACCGCCTTTAGATCCAGTATTTACTACCGTACCATCACAGCCCACTACAGACCAGATAACGCACTCAAGTCAACCGATTTATTATTTAAATATTTTATAATACTTTCTTTGACTGCCCTAGCTGTTGCTGTTTGGACCGTGATATGACCAAAAAAAACACTTCCTGGTTTTGACACAATGACGTAATGATCTTCTATTTACCGTTTTCTATACCATTTATCTCCTTTCTTGACTGTTACTAACATTTTGTCTCTTCTACCATCAAAGTAAAGACCAGGCATTGGTTGATTGCGGCTCAAGTCTTGTAAAGCAGATCTTTTCTTTGCTCTTTCCCGTCGAACCTTCGAACGATCTATCACACTACTTTGGTCACTTGGCGTAATAATGCCAACGTCTTTCAGGACAGCAGAAGCTATAATAGCGGCAGACCTACCAGAAACTCCAGTACGATCGCAGGCCAGAGCTAAAGATGGGAGATTTATACGCATCTGTTTAGGAGGCGGCTCAGCAACATCTTGTATCTGTTCTTGGTTAGGTGAAATTGCCGGTAAGGGTAAATTATCATAAAAGCTGCTGCTGCTGCTAGTGTTGCTGCTACTAATTGTTTCGTCAGCTTGAGAATGAGAACAAGAAGGTTTTTCATAATTTTGTTGCTGTTTCAAACGATATGACTCAATTTCTTTTCGTTCATGTTTTTTCTGTATTTTTTTTGTTGAGGTTACATCAATGCCTCTGAAAATCATTTTTCTCGTAGTCCTCCGATCTATTAAGAAATTAATTTCCTCTTTCGGTATACGACTGCTTTTTTTACACGTACAATCGACAACTATTACACATTTGCAGCTACTAATGTCGAATAATTATCTGGAATCTTATTTGAATTTGTTAATTTTCTCTTTATAATTTTTACTACATTGACGTCCTTTGAACGGTGGTTTCATTAACTTTCTATATTTTTCGTGGTAAGCCCTAATAATTTGCAATACTCTTTTTAAACTAACTGTTGGAAGGGAGGATTTATGCCATATTTCTAAGACACGAGTCGCAACTCTTTCTGAGATTTCTGGAACAGTCGGCCAGAGAATGCTTACTCGTGACTGAAGGTTGACTCAATAACTGTCACATTTGACAGATATTTAATGATTGGGTGCGTTCAAAAACAAAAGAATAACTATTTCTACGATTTATTTATTTATTTATTTATTATTAATTACACGGCTTAATAGCCTTTTACAACAGGTTTATACATAATTAAAATACAACAAACGATTAAATGTAAAAGAAAAATAAAGGGTATAAATGTAAAAAAGTATATATACATAGTTTAAACATAATGAGGTTAGACATATATGTAAAAAAAGTATATATGCAAAAAAGTGTAAAGTAGCAGGTTTATACATAATTAAAATACAACAAACGATTAAATGTAAAAGAAAAATAAAGGGTATAACTGTAAAAAGGTATATATATACATAGTTTAAACGTAATGAGGTTAGAAATATATGTAAAAAAAAAGTATATATGCAAAAGTGTAAAGTAGCAGGTTTATACATAATTAAAATACAACAAACGATTAAATGTAAAAGAAAAATAAAGGGTATAAATGTAAAAAAGTATATATACATAGTTTAAACATAATGAGGTTAGACATATATGTAAAAAAAGTATATATGCAAAAAGTGTAAAGTAGTGATCTCAGAAATTTTTACTCACCGATAATATAGCAATATTAAATTTGAATAGCCAGGTATATATAAAAAATTTAAGACATTATATAAAAATTTAATATTTTGAAAAGAAATGATCATATAATGATTTTTTAAATTTTGAGAGAGATAGATTTAAAATGTCGACATATGTAGGTAGTTCATTGCCAAGTTTGTGCATCCGAGGTATGCTAGAATTTGAACGATAGTTTGTGTCCAAATTGTCACAATAAAACAGCATGTTTTGGCGGGTCCTACGGTTAGGTACTTTAAAATTAATACTATTCAGGAGTTCGCAACAGTTTATTTAAATTTATGTAAAGTTTAGCATTTGGTTTTGCAGTAACGAACATTGATAAGTTTTGTCCTAACGGGGGCACCTTTAAATGTAAACCCAGACAAAAAATATTATCGCATTTGTTTATTGCGCCTATCACGCAGCTTTTTGCGGGTATGCCATAATAAAAATTAAAAAAAAAAAAATCACTCCACCCTAATATACATGTCTAGGGTACTGAAATACTTCAAAACTGCGCATGTACGATATCTATTCGAGAAAGCGATAAAGAAAGACGCTTCATCCTACACCTGTGTATCAAATATTTATCAATTTTTGTAAGGTTGTTATCTTTTTATTCGACTTGTAATAAAGCGAATGAATTTTTCATAATTGATGTAAGATACTGCAATGAGAATTCAAGTTTTTGCTATGTGACCCCGCAGATAGACCGCCAATGTATGAGGCCGCGTGCACCACCAGCTAGCTCCAGCGGCCGGGGCACGAGATTCTCATATTTTCCGACAGACTCGTCCATGGTCCGCTGGGTGACCCCTCCCCATAAAGATGTGTATAATGTGCAATGTGTGTGTGTGTGTGTGTAGTATTTACCAGATCCTCGGGTGGAAATCACTTAATACAAATAAAAGATTAGAGGAACATTGCATTGACAATTTAATATAAATATAAAAGGTACAAATCAGGGTAGCGGACGCTGCCGCTCTACAATCTTCCACTCCTAAATTAGGAAATAAAATTGAACCGAGGCATAAGGCCTCTGAAAGTGCTGCCGAAAAGGCGCGTCCAAAAATATAACGAAGATTTGATCTTACGCTAAAAAAATATCGATCAATTTAGGCATAGGGCCATTCGAAATACTGCCGAAAGGCAGGCCAAAAATAATCACGCAGGAAGGTTTATAAAATGAATTTAAATGGAGTAAATAAAGTATTGCGATTGTCGATGCGCAACAACAGGTAGGGAAACGAGAACTCGATGCAGCGTGCTGACTCCCCGGCGGCAATACTCCTGTTGCGCCATCGTACGGGAGCATTCGGAGTGGTATCGGCAGGAAGAAAAGATCGAGGGATACCCACTTTGGAGAGCTCCGATATGACCCAGGGCGATCGTGAAATGGACTCCGACGGCGACCGCCTTCGCCAGTGACGCCCTCCGAGACGACTTCCAGAGGCGCGGACCCGTCAGCCTACAGTAAAATTCTGCTCATCACTGCTGCAACTTGACGACCGGCAGAATCTCGGTCTCCTCCGAAATCAAATCAGTCATCGCGTCGAATGGGGCAGGATACGGCGCCAGTTACAGAAGCGAGAATGGAAGCCAAAAAAACGGGCCCTGAAAGAATTACAATATTAAAACTAAGACAAGTAACAATACAAGGGAGATGCGGAATATTGCGTTATCGATACTCACCAGAAAAATCCTTTTTAGATTATATTCTGGGCGTGTTTCACCAGTAAACTCTATCTTTATGACCGCTGTCAGTCTTTTGAGATCAAGATGGCGCCGAGCGCGACGGGTGAAAATAAAATACCGCCAACATAACCGACCGCAAAAATCTTCAATTTTAGCGGAATGCCAACTATGAAATCTTATAATAATTTGGCTACGCGGGTAGGTACGCGATACCATCGCAATATGTCAGAAATATCGAAAAAAAATGCCAACTTTGACATTGCATATCTCCATAACTAGTGATATTAGGTCATAGTTGCTTGAACATTTTCGACTCAGTATCAAAGTAGGAATCCACCTCTAAAGTTTTTGCTACTAGCTATGAGACACTTTGCATACGGAGAAAAAAACTGCGGGAATATTTGTTGTCGTCCAAATCTCCCTCGGTGAAGTCTTAGACCATTACAGATGATATAATACTCCGACATACATATGCTTTCAATTCTACTTTCATAATATCTTAATCTTTTTCTATGTTCATATAAATATTACGACGACGACACCGATTTTCTTCGGAATTCTGCGGAAAAGTCAATTTCGAGGAAAGAAGTTCGTATCGTTTTCTCGCTCGCACCAATTAAGGTTGTTCGATCATTAGAGCAATATAATGAGAAAGAGCTGAATTTTAATATAATATTAACATATAGTGAATACACATTAATTTATTTTTTGAGTAATATCTGACGAGAAGTGCTTGTGTAATTAATTTTTTAAAATTGGATATTTAACATGTAGTTAATAGGAAATCTCGTGCAAAACGCACATTTTTCATAAATTTTAACCACAACTTCTATCTACACAATTATAAAAAAACTGTACTAAAAATCAATTTTCGTAGAATTTGTCAACATTATAAAAAAGGTTTTCTTACGTGCGGTTTTGTAGATATTTGATTCTAAATGATCGAAAATTTTCGGAAAGATCAGTCAGTCATTCTGAAATTCAATGCCATGTCCACCGTGGTTCGGTTTGGCAACAGCGCAAATCTCGCGACTCGTGCAAACGGCCGATGACAGCCGAGTGCGGCCGAAAGAAAGCTAGGTAGGGTGATTTCGCTAGTGTTCCAGCCACCTTCAGTAGTCGGCCACCGATTACTTCAACTTGAATAAACTTGACACTCGCGATATAATTCAATAATATTTTTGAATGTTAAGAAGTCGGACACCATTCCGCGAAAGAAACTCAAAACTGCATCATCTTGCGTTTATTTTAGGTATCATTTAAGTAGACCCAAAAAATATGCTGGTGGTTTTGAGCTATAAATTTTGATTCTGGTTTTTCGGAAACGTCGTTAAGAAAATTTTCAAACATTAAGTAGAAGTTGAATTAATTTGTTTGCACTGTATAAGTAGCATTTATCGGCAAAAACATGAACTAAATTTACGAGTTAAAATGATAAAACAGACATTTTCAATATTTTTGTGTTGAAACTCGTGCGGCCGGTTACTGGGACAATTTTTTCTACAAAATCCAGTGGTCGGCCGGGGCGGCCGACTACTGGCAGCGAGTATCGGTTTTATTTTTATCTCTTACGCTGTTAATGACACAAAATTTACTAATATTTTATGTGTTATGTTAGTGAAAATAGTACTACTATCTAATAGCCAGTGGTCGGCCGCTAGTTACCACACTGATAATATGTTTTTTTTAACTTCGAAGTGTGGGGCCGACAACTGGTTGACGTGTTAAAATTGATGTATCATTAGTCGGCCATGCAGCATCTTAGGACGGTTTTGGTAGACGAAATTTATCTTTTATGATCCTAATGTTAATGAAATTTATCTTTTATGATCCTAATGTTAACTATATAATAAAAAACTTGTATCAATGGCGACTAAAACTAAAATACGTTTTTTATCAGAATACTGATGATAGCCTTCAAAAAGCCCTTTAAGCAGTAAGAGAAGGGAAAAATTACGCACGGATTATCAAAAATTGTTTGGAAATTGATATTCCTAAGGCAAAACTGCAGGACCGCATTGGACCGTATTGGAAAAAATACGTCAAATGGAACCAAATCACTTTAGATCGTTATCTGACGAAAACAAAATTGTTGAATCATTAATAATCATGTCATTTCCCTCTAAAAAACAAGAACTCCGACTACTGTGCAGCAAATGGTGAAGACAGAAAAAATAAAAACACGTTTCTAAGATGAAAAACCGGGAGAAAGGTGGTATTTATTATTCATACGCCGGCCAGAATTGCGGAAAGCATTATTAGCGCGTAGGTACTAAAAATACGCAAATTATATAAGAAATTGGTTAAAGGACTTGAAAATCCTTATAATAGAATACAACGATGAAGATGTATTAGAGGACCTTAATCGGATTAATGGAGACGAAAGCGGCTTTAACATATAACCAAAATGCCCAATCGAAAAAAATAATTCACTTTCTAGTTTCTAGTTTGTGATTATTAGTGTATTTTAAACGTACCTATGAACAAATTGAGACGATTTGTCGAAAAGCTTAAAAGGATTTAAGTATAAATTGAAAAAAAAATGCTTGTATAGCGCAAATTTCTAAAGGACGTCTGGCGGCCCTGTGCTAAAATCTGATGGCCGACTACTGACGCATAGGTGGCCGAAAACTGAAGCATAGATGGCCGACTACTGGCAAAACAGCCATTTTTCATTAAAATATTATTTTAATTTTTATGGTTAGGCTAAATTTAAAAAGCAATAAATATGATAAAAATAAACTCCCTGTTCTTTAATACATACGTGTTTTTTTAAACCACCTTTCAAAAATGAACTTACAATGATATTCCAAAGATGACTTTTCTGTAAAATGGCCGACTACTAGCACAATCACCCTATACTCTATAATGACACAAAGTTTTTGGTTATATTTGGCTGAGTTCTAGCATTTTTGTCACTTGTGTTTTGAAACCGTTAGTAGTCGATTGTTTGGTCTATTGTGATAAGTCTTATAATTTTAATCCGTTACAAATTAGTCGTGATTGCCCTGTTTTTGTTATATATTTTGGCTTATATTTTATTTTAAGTTATATTTTGTATAATTTGGGGGATTAACGTCCCCCGGTTCGGGAAGAGTGGGTTAACCTTATTGCGACTGTTTTGGTGTTTTACGTGTACATCTTACAAATACCTTTGTGAGATCAACAAAATATTTCTAATGAAAATAAATCGTAGAAGATTTTTTCTGTCTCGAGAAATTTAAGTGACTCATTGTTTTCCGGGTCAATCAATATAGGTTAAGAGATGAAGAAAGCTCGAAGGCGCCGCGCCGTACGGCTTGTCATTATTCCATTTTCTTCCATCAATCACTCTTCTCTCGTTCTCTGCTAGTGTGGTCACTGTCTTTTCAATCCGTGGTAACATTATTTATGTATCAAAAAGTCCAATTACGTTTTAACTATTCATATAAGTTGTTAATAAAAACAAATATAGATATGTATAAATAGTTATATTCTATTCGCCCTATTCTAAATTTTATCGTAATAAGAAAATTTAAACGAGACATTAATAGAAAAATGTACGAATAATAATCGTTAAAAAAAATGTTAATATTCAATAGTTCAAATAACTGTCAAACGAAATTCAACAAATGCAACAAACTATTCACATTTAGTGACGGCGTATATTACAGAGGAAAATAATAATAATAAAAATAAATTACATACATAATTATGGAGTGTCATAAATGCAATGACTCCATAATACAGGAAGATTGTATTGCGTGCAGCAAATGCACAAAAACATTCCATTATGTATGCGCCGGCTTGTCGGAAACAAGTTTTAAATCAATGCTTAAACAAATAAGAAGAAATGGAAATGTGCAACGTGTAAATCGCCGGAAACTAAACAGGAATTACAAGAGGATATTTTTCTTAATAAGCTCAACTTATACCTAGATAAAAAATTCGATGAATTTTCGTCTGGGCTTAAAAGGGAAATGTGCCAGATGACGAAAGAAATCTAGGTCGGTTGAATACTTGTCATCCGAGTACGACAAGGTCAAGAATATCAACAATGAAAATGAAATAAAAATTGATTTTCTATCCATGGATGATCGACTTCTTACAGAAAAAATCAATAAACTCGAGGTGAAGATGGCAGAAAGCGAACAACGGAACAGGTTGAGCAATGTGGAGATTCAGATGGTCCCCGAATCCAGGAACGAGAATGTCATTGAAGTAGTGACCAAAATCTGCTCGGCAATATCATGCAACATTAGGAATGATCAAATAATAACCTGCCACCGAGTACAAAGCCGAAATAAATCAGACCGACCGAGAAACATCGTTGTACAGCTACCGAGCGCGCGCATTCGTGATGATATGCTGGTAGCTGTGAGAACTTTCAACAGGAGAAATCCGACTAATAGGTTAAGAGTGGAACACATCGGCCTTCATGCAGCGGCTAGAGCTGCTGCTAAAGCGAAAGAATACAAGTTCTTATGGATTAAACATGGAAAAGTATTAGTAAGGAAAAATTAAAACTCCCCAACTATTGTCGTATTTAATCATAACTTTCTGAAGAAACTATAACCTTATTCATCCGAATACTAGAAGTAGAATATGATACAGAACTTCAGCGGCATGCAGAAGCAACTCAACACTATCTATCAAAATGTTCGTGAGCTTAGGATAAAAACTCAAGAATTCCACATCGAATTTCTGAAAAACAATAAATTATAACATAATATTTATAACGGAGACGGGGCTAAATGAACCAATTCTCAGTGACGAACTTTTTATGTGTAAAATTATTATGATTAATGGAATTGTAGAGGACTGCGCAGTAAAAAAGAAACTTCTTCTTCTTTTGGTGTCATGTCAGGTCCCCCCAACGTTGACGATCACCCGAGAGAAAGCATCCCTGTCCTGGGCAGCACGAAACAGCTCTCCAACACTTCTCTTCATAGTGATGTCCTGGGGAGAATTACCCAGAGTGGTTTCCCCTTGCCTTCTCTGGAGGATTTTCTGTTGGGGTTGCCTTCCCTTAGCTGGGTGGATCCAGTTTTATGGCGCTGGAAACTCGCCATTCGTCCTCTCTCTATCTGCTATGACACTGATGGTAATGTCAGTGGTCACATTGCCCGGGGTTCGCGGGGTCTTAAAGACCACTCGTGGACGCTAGAGTATTGGACTTGGTAGTAGTGTTGCCGGTGGTACTGCAACGTGGCGCATTACGACATTTTATAGGGGCATACTTTCCAGCAAAGCATGCTCCATCGTAGCTCTACTACCCATTAGAAAAAAGAAACATTTTTTGGAAATATTTTGGTAAATGACACTTTCAGTCTATTTGACATCACGGAAACCTGGCTACTCAACGGTATTACAGATAGTTAACTATCTCATCCGGATCATTTTAGCATTTTTAGGGCTGATAGACCCTATGAGTCACGTGGGCAAACGCGGGGTGGTGGTTTAATGCTAATTTGTAAAAGAGACGTTTAAGCCTACATTCGAGATAATCTAACATGTTCAGCCGAATGCGTATGAATAACAATTTCCTCAAACAAAACTACTTCTAAAGTATGCATCCATATAGCGTGTATTTACATATCACCTGGACGAAATCACGAAGATAGTATAAATTCATTTTTATTATCACTCACTAGGGTTTGTAATCGCACTCTGGGGAAAAAATATTTGTAATGGACGATTTTAACTTACCATACCTTACATGGACGCTGCGAGATAATACTAACTATTTAACGGCTGAAACATGTAATAATGCGACTTCGCGCAATCTTATGGAGACTCTGTTCTATTTTGATCTGCATCAATACAATGGGGTACAAAATGCGAACTGCCGAATATTAGATTTAATCTCATCAAATATAGACTCTTGTACCTCGAGGAGTGAACTTCCGCTAGTCAGCGAGGACCCACATCACTCCGCGCTCCTTATTGAATTACTTTCAACCATTAGGAGTCCACTTAGGGAAATAAAACTATTTCGTAAAGCCGATTACGCTCAAATCAATTCTCATTTCTCACAAGTCGATTGGTCCTTCATAACAAATGAAACCGACGTAGAAATGGCGAAAAATGATTTCTATCACATCATTAATGATGCTATAGCCTAGATGGTGCCCAGATCGCAATTAAAACCAAGTAATTGTCCAATATGGTTTTCAAACTCCTTGATTAAACTAACAAAAAAAAAAAACATAAATTACGCCGTAATGGAAACAGTATATCCACGTGATTATCTCGAGTTTTTTTTCTGTGTATAGTTTTCTGGGATATTCTGCCGTGTGTATGTGACCTCTCTGGCCAACGTTTCGGATCCCATTGCAGGGTCCATCATCAGGGCTGATGGATGGACCCTGCAATGGGATCCGAAACGTTGGCCAGAGAGGTCACATACACACGGCAGAATATCCCAGAAAACTATACACAGAAGATTCTGAACGGCCGTGAAAACCTAAGGACATTTTTATCTCGAGTTTTCACTACTTTGTGCTCGACAAAAGAAATTTCAAAATGATTGCTACACACAGGATAGAAAATGAGATATCGCAGAATAGCAAGAAATTATGAACTCAAGCAAAAAATAAAAATAAATTTAACGGACCACAAACTGTTCTTTGGCTCAGAAACAAGCGTTGGTGGTAAGCAAATTAGCAACCTTTTCCAAAATTATTTTCAATCGACGTTCGAAATATCTACAGATAACTCTGATAGTACCCAATCTTATTAATATTTTAATGAAAACATAAATACACTCGTAATTAATCATGACACTATAGGTAGCGTTTCACTTAACGAGACGGAAATATTGAATTACCTGCGGCGCCTTGATACTGCCAAAGGAGCTGGCAGTGACGATGTCGTACCCTATTTTGTATCATAATGTGCACCAACACTATCCTTGCCCATTAGTATGTTATTCAACAAATCTATAAAGGAAGGTCGCTTTCCGATTAAATTTTATGAAGCCATCATTGTACCCATCCACAAATCCGGATCGAGGAATAACATTAAGAACTATAGACCAATTTCAATATTATCTGTGTTTTCTAAACTCTTTGAATTAGTTGTGTATAATAACATATACACAACCATATTTAAAGAACATTTATAATCATCAACATGTATTTCTTAAAAAGCGTTTTGTGTTAACTAACATGATAAACCTCACTGATTATATCACAACTCATATGGACAAAATAATTATACTGATTATTCAAAGGCTTTCGACAAAGTTGATCATGGCATCCTTCTGCATAAATGAAAACTTTTGGGGATTCACGGAGATCTTTTCATATGGCTTAGTTCTTACCTAGATAAGAGATTACGGTCTGTCTGCATCGAGGGTTTTAAATCAGAATATAAGATTGTCCCCTCGGGTGTTCCACAAGGCTCACATCTCAGACCCTTGCTGTTTCATATTTATATTTTTGATATTCATAAATGTTTTATAAATTGTAATTTTTTGTTATACGCTGATGATACAAAAATTTTTATGCCAGTAAAATCTGAAACCGACTGCCAAAAAATGCAAGAGGATCTCGAGAGACTGGTCAGGTTATTGTGAAACGAATAGGCTGATACTAAATGTCACTAAACGTTATAAAATTTCCTTCACCCGCAAAATAAATCGTATTTTATATGAATATAATATTGGTAATGGTATGGTCAGGGATGTGGACGAGATACGGGACTGAGGATTGTTGCTGGACTCTAAAATGAATTTCAACCGGCAAATTGATGCGATTGTCGGTAAAGCATTCAAAATGTCCGGCTTCATAATGCGCCTTGGCAAACCATTCAGGAAAATTAGTACATTTAGGAGACTATACATAAACTATATTCGACCTCATCTTGACTTTTGTTCAACAATATGGTAACCCACATTATATTAATATATATATATATATTATAAATTTAATATTAACAAACGTTCAAAACGATTCAAAAACGTTCAAAAAACATTCCTTAAGGGTGAGGGGGGGTAAGGTATTATTATTATTTTTTTGGATTTATTTTAATTTTTTACCTGAATGCATAATATTTCGAGAATATTGTGTCAAAATTTCAAGTCAATTGGAACAAAATTGACGAAGTTTTGAGTATTTCTATACCTGTCGAATTTTTACCGACTCTAATGCATTGGATTCGTTCAAACACACGTACAGTGCTCTTCCCGAGGATGTTTTGGATGCCATCGAGCCTATCCTTTATGGACCTGGCATTGATGATTCAGTGTGAGGTAAGCCGATAAAATTCGCTTATGAACGTTTTATACCAGATTTTTAGTGTTCAAAACTTTAAAGCGTTTTCCCCACAACTCACGTTTTCAAAGTCGGTGCTCCTCATAACTTCAAATTTACTGCACCGATCCTTTTGAAATTTTGAACACTATTTTTGTACATAATTTACAAGATAACGCTGGAGATTTTTTTTCAAATTTGTTGCTAATTTTTATTTTTTAATAACAAATTATCCGATTTTTTCGCAAAAAATCATGTTTTTCCCTTCAAAGTGTTCCAAAAAAAAGAAAAATTGAAATTTCGAAAAACCCTTCCAGCGTTACCCGGGGAAAACTATTATATAACGAATGAACTTTGATTATTTTATTACGGATCATCCAGCACCAAGTTATGAGGAGCATCCCAATTCTCCTTTTTTCCGAGACAACTTCCGAATAATTGCTGCCATTGCCGTATTTTTAAGTATTTCTTCATGAACATTTTACAGAATATTTTTTGAATGTCATTCTTTAATGTACCATTATTTTAATAAAGAGATTTTAACTGTGTCGTCACAAAAAAATCACAAAAACATGCCTTTTTTGTACGAATTAACCTTACCCCCCCTTAAGCATATTAACTACAAATATAATTTGAATTTTAACTATTTGGACTCAGTAAAATTTCATAAATTGCACTCTATAGAAAACAGGCGAATATTGTCAGATCAATCCTTTCTTTTCCAAATAATTCATAACCTTATTGATTCTCCTGAAATCACCAGCTTGCTAACTTTCCACGTCCCATTTCGACCTACCAGACAGAAGTACCTCTTTTCTCTTCCAATTTATCAAACCAACAATAGGAAATCCTCTCCCATCCCACGCATACGCTCAGATTATAATTAGCTCTTAAATTCAATACATATTTTTAATACTAAATATGAAGAGTATCGTCATATGGTGAGGCAGATACTAGAAACTTGTTCCCCTCCCCGATCATGTATATTATACCTATACATTACGAGCCCCTTTGTATTTATGTTAAAGTTAAATTTGGAACAATCGGTTAAATGATGTTTTATCTGTCATTGTTAAATTGACTTATCTATGGTTATGTCCTATTTATGTTATCCTTTAATTGTGGGACCTGTTTTTTTTCTATTTCATCTTACCAAGCGATTGTGTCTCCCTGTTGGATGACCAAATAAAATAAAATAAAATTGACAATTAATTTTTTGTCATGTGATTTTTTTTATATTTTTTAAAAAATATATATATTTATCAATTCCAGATTTTCCTTTCCCATTTCAAATCAAAATATTATAAATATTCAATTGTACAAAAAACTATCAAATAAAATTGATATAATATTTTTTATCACGTGATTTTTTTAAATATTTATTTTTGCAAAAAAATATTGCGAATTCCAGATGTTCCATTTCAATTTATTGCAGTATTAATAAAGTCGACACTAATAGTCCAGTGGGCATGACTTCTCATGTCGGGGATCCGGGTTCGATTCTCGATGATTATTTTGTGATTGTAGCATTAAAAAATAAAATTTAAAAATATATCCTCAAGAACATCCTTAAAATGTTATCTTCCCAATAGACAATACAGAATAGGAAAAAGTCGATCAAGTAAGGTACAGGTCGATTTTTTATTTATTTCCTCGCAATCTGGTGCAAGTACAAATAAATTTTGTTACTATTCCAATGCACATAAAATAAGAATAGTAGGTACATAAATGTATTTTAGGTTTCGTTGTTTTATGGATAGGGAATCAAATAATATTTATAACATCTTAATAATTTTGAACGTAGGATCTGAAGAATTACCAGAAATAGAAATCGAAGAAATAAAAAATGCCTTAACCCACTTTTTCCAAACCGGGGACGGAGTTAATCCCCAAATTAATTAATCGAGCAATTCAACCGGTACTTGGTGTAATCTTGAATCGAAGAATTTAAAAAATAGATTTCAAAAATTTCTTAGAAAAACTGTTTATTTACGATAAGAATGTTAATATTGCAATTGATTGGAGTATCGAAATGTATAGGTACTGAATATTATGTTTTGCTTCACTTGAGCGAATATAATAAAGGCCCTTACTTATTTGGTGCGAGCGAGAAAATGATACGGACGCCTTTCCTCGAAATTTACATTTCCGCCGAATTCAGACGCGAATCGAAATGAATAAGTACCGAGTATTATGTTTTGTTTCACTTGAGCAAATATAGTAAAGGAGCTTACACTTAATAAGTGCGAGCGAGAAAACGATACACACGCGTTCCTCGAAATGGACCTTACCCAATGCGAATTCAGTACATGTCAAACATTCGGTCTGCATGCCTTCGATCTGTAGATGCGTTATTTCAAATATGTTTGAAGAAATAAATCGGTGTTGTTATCGTAATATTTATACTGAACATAGAAAAAAATTAAGATATTATGAAAGTAGAATTGGAAGCACATGTATCCCGGAGAATTACTGTCATCTGTAATGGTCTAAGACTTCACCGAGGGAGATTGGACGACAAATATTCTCGCAGTTTTTTCTCCGTATACAAGGTGTCTCATAGCTAGCGGCAAAAATTTTAGAGGTGGATTCCTGCCTTGATACTGAGTCGAAAATATTCAAGCAACCATGACCTCAATAGATATGGAGATAAATATGCAGTATCAAATTTTGTATTTTTTAAAAAATATTTTTGTTTTTTTTCAACATTTCCACTCTCAATTTTTGCAAGGTTTTTATCATTTTACTCGACTTGTATTAAAGATAATGAATTTTTCATAATTGACGTAAGTTACCGTAATGAGAATTCAAGTTTTTGCAAAAAATAAGTCAGAAATGTTGAAAAAAATGAAAAACTTTGATATTGCATATCTCCATAACTATTGTTATTAAGTCAAGATTGCTTGAACATTTTTGACTTATTAACGAGGCGAAAATTCACAATAAAGTGTAAAAATGTACATTTTAACCTCTAGCTATGAGACATCCTCTGTATGTATGTTCAGAGCAGATTTAAACATATAAACAGTTATATACGCTTTGATGACAAGCATACAAGGAAAGTGAGGTTTTAGGAGAATAAAGTTAATCTATTTACTTTAAAATTTCGGTATGAAATGAATTTCAGAAATGATGACAGGAATTCAAAGCTAAATGGCAATTTTTGCAAGAAAGCAATTTGTGTTCTGCATAAAGAGCAAATTAATATCTTGCCCTAGTTGTAAAGTAAATGCAGAATGTGAAGCTTGATGCGCATTAATGTATATTATAGATATCTCACAGAGACGAAACTGTATTTATTATGGGAAAGTAGGTATAGAAGTCATTTGGGTGTACATAGGACTTATGACCTATCTTATGGTTGGCTTAAGTGATCACTTTACACAATGTAACATTCGCCATTTCCACCCATGATAGAATATACCATGATTATTCATTTTTTGGATGTTGTATATATGTTCAAATTGCGTGGAAAGCTTTCACATATGAGTTGTAAGCGCCTTTCCATGCGGCCTGTACAAAGCCATTTTCATTCCCCTAAATCCCCACATAAGTCGCTAATGAGAAAATCTACAATTATTTTTTACGGAATTTTTGAGAGCAATATACTTTATTGTGTAATGAAATTCATCCGAATTACTTACATTACACTAGGATACGCCAGGAAATATTATTTCCAATATTTGTTAAATTACTTTTTACCAGTATTTACAATTCAGAATATTTTTTTAGTTTGTTCAAATCTTTCAGAACAGTGCTGAATTTATGTCACAGAGACATTATTAATCAATTAATGATTAATAATGTCTCTGTGACATAAATCCAGCACTGTTCTGAAAGATTTGAACAAACTAAAAAAATATTCTGACTTGATGCGCATATTTAATTTTTTTTATTGAAGGTGTTATTTTATTTTCCATTTACAATATTTATTATATTGTTATTTTACAACAGAAATATAAAAATTTATAGAAAAGACGTATTATCAAAAACATTTCTTAAACTATTGTGCACTCGTATTTTAACCATTATAATGAACAAATAATTAATTATGGCATCAGGTATATTTGAGAATCGCCATACGGAGCTGAATGGGGCTTAGGCGAGCGTAGCGTACGCGACTAGCGAAGGGAAAATCTTAGTTTAAAAATGAAGACTACAACAAGCACACGTTCACCAGTTTGAAGACTACAAAGTGTGCGCTACATTTGTAGTAGGTACCGAATCATTATTCACTTCATCTACTTAAATAAACTACATGAAGTGAACTAATTTTAGTAGGTACCTACTACAAAATTTGAAAGAGTCCTTTTATCTACATCAGTTTCCTAAAAACTAAATCTGACGGAGGGGTGGAATTTAAAAAAGTCAATATAGCTACGAGTAAATCAATTTTCATAAAAATCGGCCAAAAGTTTTCACAAGATCGAAGTGTGTAGTTTGAAGGATGAAATTTGAAGAGTACATCTTAAAGAAGGTGGACTTTGAAGTATAAAGTTTTAGGCGTGCACTTTGAAGTGTTTCATTTAAAATGTGCAATTTGAGGGATAAAATTTGAAATGTGTAGTTTGTAGTGTGCAGTTCACTTACAAACGTGTGAAGTGTTCGCTTCAGTATAATGTAGTACTACATTGTAATACTTAGTACGAAAAACGAAAAGAGCTTGTAGAAAATATTAACTTAGTACCATCTGAAATTTTATGAATTAATCCTCTTAATTTGTTGATGCATGTTTTCTTTCAAAGATTTTTAATATAAATGTAGATGAAATAGTTCCCGAAACAATACATGATGAAATATAATCTTAATATGCGCAGCCGACAAATTCTTTATTTTTCATTTAATGCTTATATAGCTACTTAAAAGTAATACATTGTGCCGTAAAGATTTGATATTTGCTCAATATCATTCCTCGAAAGGATATGTGCTTTGTACATATTTTTCTCTGAGCGGGAATACAGGTGAATTGTGTGTATTCGGTTACAAAGTAGTTTAACCCATATTCTTCTCCCGCTATCGAAATAAACTTTTAGGTTGATTACGCTATCTGAAAACGACCCTGGAATAAATAGAATATGAAATATTATTAATAACCATATTGAAATGTTAATAATAATTATCTAAAGGCAGAAGTAAGTTGAATTTAAATAAGTTATGTCTCTGATATAAAACTGTAACTAGCAGAAACAGAAATTTTTAAAATATATCGAAAATCATCAAGCACCATAAAATAGCCGCTACAATCAATAACCAACCTATTTAAGTTTATTGAGCAGCGGAATCAATTTGTTTTCCAATGACAAATATTTTTTATGGCTCCGTTATTTCGACAAAATAAAATAAAAGAGTTTTCATTCACACGTATTTTCAACACGTCCATTGTTGACACGTACTGAATAATTCGATATTTTTACAACACAAATACAGTAAAAAAGAAAAAAAAAGAAAGTATTCACGCGATACACACGTTTCCATGTTCGATTTTTTTTATTAAAGGGAGACGAAAATAAGCAAAAGAGTCAATCAAATTGAAATTCGCACTTTAAACTACCTACTCTAACAATAGGCTTACGTTTAACAATACACTTCCCACTAGTTTCGGGAAAATTTTGAAGCGTAAAATGTTTCGTGAGCGAGCGTTAATACTAGAACACCCACTCTGTACCGGCCCGACCTTACCCTAAACCCTGTCACGAGTAACGACCCTCTGATGCTTGATCGCTTGTTTACCCCATATTTCTGACGCCTTCTCCCACATTTAATCGTTGATAATACATCCAAATTGTGGTAAGCTACAAATTATACGCGTAGGAACATACTGGCGAGGTTTCAAGAAACATATTACGAAACAATTTGAAATAAAGACATACAATTTTTCAGAAGTCTACATGGGTACTTGCGTGGTGAGTGATTTTTATGTCAGTGGTACGATTTTTTGCCTAAGATTTCGGTGTTCTTGATTATTTTTTTTTTCCACGTTGTGGTTACATTTAAAGCTCACACTTCGCGTAGAAGTTTCAATGTACTGACTGTGCGTACGCGCCTATTTCGTATAATTTGTTTTAATTAACCATCGAAATGTCCTGTAAAAATAGTATCATGTAAAAAAACTCCACAAATAAAATGTGATTTTATTAGAATGAATCTCTAAAAATCTCTTAAAAGCCTTTCTAAAGAAACTTATTTCCTTTGTCCCTAACCAAAAAGCGTGCGTCACAGGCGAGCGCGTAACTCCAACGCGGTACGAATAGTCTGAATTAACGAGGTACGCATAACTGATGAAAAATTCAACAGGTTGAAATGTTTCATGGAGAGCTTAACCTTTATGGGCGCTGTTAAAACTTCATCCAATACCAAAATATTAAACATTTTTTCAAGTAGCGAGATTTTCAATACTTCATTAATCGAGCGATCAATATTTTTTCGTACGTAGGACTAAGATTTAAAAGAAAATGAAAAATAAAATATTATGGAATATATTATATGATAAATTTTAAGAACATCTTGAAAAATACTTTACAATTAATAATAAGGACTTTTTTGTGTGTGACATTATTTATTTTGTGACAACAAGAAACTCAGGATGAAATTGTTTTCGAAAATAAATATACAAAAATATTTTCACAGTATAACAATTAATGTTAAAAATAATTTTATTTGCAATAATAATTTAATTTACGCAATTTAAAAATATATATATTAATTTGGTTGAATTAGTTGTCATTTATTACATAATTCTCTAATTTTACATATATTGAAATATGGTTTATTTAAGAATTCGGGTATTTTTGCAGTTATTAAAATATTGTAACGCTTAGTGTTTAAAATAGTTAGAGATGACTTATAGCCGAGACTTATAGTGGCAAGACTCATAGTCTAGCGAGCATGATAGTAGCTTTTCAAGCCCGGGGTTCCGGGTTCACAATAAACTTTTCTCAATCCTGGATGTTCCTTTTATATGTATCGTTACACATGTAGGTACTTATTGATTACAAATTAATTCATTGAAACTGGGTCTCATAACATATTTTACGATAACAAAAAATTAGTGCATTTGATATCATTTTTAACATTTGCTCTTGTCGCAAAAATGCTAATCTCAGCTAGGGCTCTATATTTATATTCTTTCTTCGTTCACATATTTATTACTTTATTTCTGTAAATTCGCAAGTGCTAAAAATACAAAATTTTACGTTTTTTTTAAATTTTAATTACAATTAAAATTGCACAATTTTGTAGTCATTTTAAATGTGCGGGCTGAATTTCTTAATTAAGATTTACCCACAATTTACAAACACGCGGAAAATAGAAAAAAAACCTTTTTACAATTTCATGGTCCAAGTGAGTTTATAGCTCGTTTTATCACTACCATATATATGCATACAAAGTTGCGAGATTTAAGACGGCATAACAGCGAACGTATCCGAAACCTTTCACAAAGAAACTTTTACATTTTATCTTTCAAGCTCGATTGTATTTCAAAGCCTTAACTTGTAAGCAGGCGCCTTCTCCAACTTGTTATTTGAATGACAGATTTCCGTTGATAAAAGCACAATGTAATTTAAGAGGATGATTTATTAGGGCACCTTGCTCACTTACTTTGCGATGTATTTTTAGAATCGTCAATATTATGTGCACTTGGTACATATAAAATAATTGTGTGAATGTAAATTCAATAACATATCTATTATAATATTATTGTCATAAAAATGAAGATTAATTGCTATATATATATATTTTTATTTTGCATAACATATTGCTCCATTTACCGTATAACGGAAAGTGAGTACCTAATGGTAAATGGTGGGGATCTTCTGTTTGATGCTTTCAATGCTATCATTAAATACAGCGACACGATCACTCAAATCCTTTCAGAGTTGCACATTACGCGGTATGGTGTGCCTATTCATTACATCCGTTCCGCATTTTGGGACAGAAATGGCGCGTGACCTCGATTTCGCAAATAATTATTTGGTACAAATAGGGCATAATTCTCTAGTAAGTTCAAAATTGTATATCTTTATTTCAAATTGTTTCATAATATGTTTCTTAAAACCTCCTCAGTATGTTCATACGCGTATAATTTCTAGCTTACTACAATTTCGATGTATTGTCAACGATTTAATGTTGGAGAAGGCGTCGGAAATTATTTTTCTTAAAATTTTCACCCCCAACATGAGTAAACTTTCCTGTCTGCGCGACTCGAAATTGCGGTAGTTGTATTCTCTCAGCAGTACTTTATGGTGCACGTATAAGTAGCGCAAGAATTTCTTTGGAATCTGCTCAATCATATATTTTTTTTTATTTATTTAAAAAATCCTTGTTTACAAATAAATACTAATTTAACAATAAAACGTAAGATAAA
The DNA here is from genome assembly GCA_016648135.1 of Agrypnia vestita. NCBI lineage: Eukaryota > Metazoa > Arthropoda > Insecta > Trichoptera > Phryganeidae > Agrypnia > Agrypnia vestita. The sequence goes on along the minus strand of JADDOH010003669.1, from coordinate 69,263 downwards.
ACATAAGATAAATTACACATTTTTGTTTTGTTTAATTTGTGGATTATGCCACTCTACTAGGCTACGCCTGTCCCAGAGTGGCGTTATAGAATCCAATTGTAATATTTTTTCGAGTTCGCCAGTAGTATTTATTTTCATAAGGTAGTTATTATGTATCTACAGAGTATCAAGTGGAATGTTAGTGAAAGTTGAGTTAGTCATAAGTCCAAGTGTAAATATGTGTAGAATAATTGTTTAATGTAAAAAGGGTTAAAGTTTTGTTTAAGATTATCGATATCGATGTACTTCTTTTGGTGTGGGCTCCAAATTGTCATTATAAAATGGCAGTTTGGAGCTTGATGTTTGTGTTATGCTAATGAAGTTGTACATTTGCTCGATGCACTTCTCATTCAAAAATCCTTTTGATGTATGTGTTACGAAGACTCAAAGCTTATAATACGTTGTACCCAGCTGGTTTATGTGAGTTGAGAGAGTCAGACTGGTATCAAATGCAATGCGTGGAATGTTTACTTCATTAATCGTCGTTATCTTAGAATAAATATTCGGGTAATCCGCAAAAGCACACATTTCGCTGTTTTTATTGTCTTGTTTATCGTCTACCATAATCAAGAACAGTAAGGGATCAAGGGTTGATACTTGTGGAATTCCAGAATGAGTATGATGGTAAAACTGTTGAACATTAAATTTGTCTTCTATAGATACATACTGGAATCTGTCTTTCAAGTATGATGCGAAGAATTTTGATAAATTATGATCGAATCCGTAATGATGCATCTTCCTTAGAAGTATATTATCATGATCAACACGGCTGAATACTTAGAGAAATCTGTGTATATAACATCAGTCTGGGCCAAGTTATCCAATCCAAGGGCTATATCACATGTTTGATATTGGCGTGACATATCGATATAGCTTGACAATTTATACGAATGACATTTTTTTACAAATAATACACTTAAGCTTAGTTGAGTTATTTAAGTAGCTTGTTGGTATCGTGGTCACGACACTCGCCTTGTGATCTCGTGGTTGGTAGTTCGAGCTCCATTACAGGATACCACCAAGTTAATCCTGTGTTTTAATTTTTTGAACACTGACGTTATTTATTGCAAAGAACTCCATTATTTTAAATATAAAAATTAAAAAACACAATGTTTTTTATGAGAGTTCAATATTTTATTAGTCTCTTACAGGACGATCGTTTCGGCTGTTTAGGCTGTTCAGTTGATAATGGCCTAAACAGCCGAAACGATCGTCCTTTAAGAGACTAATAAAATATTGAACTCTCATAAAAAACATTGTGTTTTTTAATTTTTATATTTAAAGTTAATCCTATTTTCATAGCACAAGTGTAAGCTTTTAAAGAGTTATTATTACGGTCGTTTGACATATTTAATTGTAAATGGTTACGGATATTTTATACGAGGTATATTTTATACGACCTGGGCCACGTATATGGCGTTCTAGATGAGACACATAGCAGGCGCGCATATGTCTCACTCTACTCTGGACATCCTTCTCAGCGCACCGAAGTAATCCGCTGCTCTTTTCGACAGTCTTGACATGAGCCAGAAAGGAACCCGATATGTCAATGAACGCACCAAGGTATCTTGTCAATTGGTCAAATTATACACTAGAAGCTCCCATGCGGATAGTCGGGTTCCTTCTCCTACTTAGGCGTCTTTTTAATATCAAGCCAATGGTTTTGTTTGTTAGAGCCAGTACAAGAGCCAGTTTTTTACGAGAGCACCATTCCATGATCAATGACAAAGCTGTGATCTGTACTTTATTTCCGATCGACCTTTCTAGACACCTACGCATGCTATTATTGTGCATTCCGCCGGTAACAGCAGCAGTGACATATCATCACTTAGGACGTTCCACAAGGTTGGCCCAAGGACCGAGTCCTGCGGGCAGTCCATATTCGTTTCTCTGGTGGTTGATAATCCCCCACAGGTTAGCGTTACTGTTCTCTCAGATGAATATACAAATTATTGATGAGATTGTATAGGTTTTTTTTTGTATACGATTATTTCCTTCAATATTGCCCTCGAGGGTGGTAAAAGGCAGGCCTGGGTGCCTTATGTTATGGTCTATCCAATTCGCTCATTGTTGGGCATTTCTGTTCGGCAGTTGCCTCTTTTCGCCCACCCTGCTCAAAACCTCGTTGTTTCGGATATGCTCTGACCAATGGATCCTCGCAATGCATCTGTAGTACCACACCTCGAAAGCCGCTTCCTCAGGGCCTCGTTCAATTCTTATTCCTACTTCGAAAGCTGTGCAATATCGTCGGCGTATCTAATTTTTTGTGCTTGGAATCTCACGCCGGGCCAATCTCTTATTTCTTCTCTCATCTCATCGATAGCTTGTTGTATATAGCAATTGAACAATGTTGGTGACATAGAGAAATCTTATCATGCTCCCTGGCTAACACTTGCCTCAACACTGCTGTCTCCATGTATTATTATAGAGATTTCATTATTATTTGTTGAGCTGTTTTGTTTGCCCTATTTTGTTGAGCACTTTTAAATGCTGCTTCCAGTCTACCTTGTCAAAAGCTTTCTCTAGGTTCATAAAAGCGATGCGTATGTCTTTGCTTTTCCTTATTTGTTTTTCTAGTGAGAGTCTTAGACTAATAATTGCGTCTCTTGTGCCTGTTTCTATTCTAAAGCCAAATTGATAATCCGAAAGCACGCTTTCAATCTTCGTTTCCACTCTTTTCATAATTATATTTTTCAGTACCTTTGTTGCATGCGATATCAGACTTAGGGTTCTATGTTGCTCGCATTTAGTTGTGACAGGTTTCTTTGGTAGTGTTTTAATTAGGCATTTACTGACATTTTTAAGTATTTCTCCTGTGTCGTATATTTTGCAGACAAGTCTGTAAAGTGTGTTAAGTATGCTACTGCCTGTATTTTTAGGCAATCTAATGAGATATTATCTATTCCTAGTGTTTTATTTTCTTTCAATCTTGAGACGGCATTATCAAATTCACATCTAAAAACAGCATTTCCATTGTTTTCTGAATCCGATTCTGTTTCTGCAGCATCATTCTCTGTAATTGCATTCTCTCCTTTGTAGAATTCTTCCAGATATGCTTTACATCTTTCTACAATACATTCGTCTTCGAAAAAGAGTTTCCCATTTTGGTCTTGTATAGCACCGTTATTCTTAGTTTAATCATTGAACAAAATATATTTCAGAGTATGCTGTCTCTAGCTTTCTCTGATCAACATTTCTGTTTATTTTAACACACTTTTCATGTAAATAGTACTCCTTCGTCTTTTTGGACTCACTATTGATCTTATTTCTCAGTATTCTGTAATTTCTTTTTCCCTCGTCTGTTCTAGAATTTTTCATTGTTCTCCTCTTTTCAATAATTTTCAGGATATCTTCTGTGATCCATTCTTTCCTGGTTTGCGGTTTTATTATTTATATTTCTTCATTTGCTGCTGTATTTATTGTATATTTTATCCTTTCCACATTTTTCCACACCGTCATTATTATCAAAATAACTTTTAAATTTTTTTCATTATATTTTTTTCTTGTTTCTTCTTTTTTAGCAGCTTAATGTTATATTTTTTACAGATTCTCTTTTAAGTATCTTGTACTTGAGTATGCTCTCTGCTATCACCATATTATGGTCGCTGTCTATATCAAGACTTGCATAGCTTCTAAAATCTTTTATTTGGTTTGTGTATAATTTTCGGGTAAGAATATAGTCAATTTGCAATCTGTGTCTGTCTCCTGGAGCTTTCCAGGTATATCGGCGTCTGTTATGATTCAGGCCCCATATGTTGGCTATGAACAGTTTATTTCTTGTGCAGAATTCAAACAGTCAATTTCCTCTTTAATTTCTGACACCCAGACCAAATGGACCAGCAGCATTGTGCAAGTAATGTGGTGATTATCTCAATATTAGCTTTGTTAGGATCGCCGCCCACCAGAAAGGCTGGTGGGCGGCGATCCATACATATATACAAATAAAATATCTTTGAAATACTACTACCAGCTTTTGAATTTGGATTAACCCGGAGCCGATCGCTCGAGAGCCGTTTGCCCAACAGTTCAACTATCTGAAAATAATTTCAAAATGAATTATAATTAAATTGTTAATTATAAATAATTAAATAAATTATAAATAATTAATAATTATTACGATAAAACATGTCAAAATATTCAAAACAATTTCTAGGCAAAGTATTAAATGAATGACTCGTAAGTTCTTAAGTAACCCTCTAGAAAATCTATCTTCTAAATTTTGTTTTAAATTTTAATTTATCAGCTTAAAGGTTTTATCAGATGAAGAACTTCTACACGTTTTCGTAAACGTAAACGACAATGCGATTCTTACATTTTTTTTCTTCTGGAAATTGGCTGTCGGCCAAGTGTTCTCTCGGGCAGTCGTCAACTTCGGCAAGCAGTCGGGCAACTTGTCGGGTAATCAGCTGTCGGGCAATCGGCTGTCGGGCAGTTGTCCGGCACTCCAAAAAACACCCTCGTTGTCGTACCGCATAATCATTTCATGGTGCATTTCAGGATTTTTGAGGCCTGTGACATGTAGAAATTATTATCCGAAGTATTGGACTACTTTGTAAGCTAAAAACATCGTACAGAACTTATTCAGAGAGCTAAGGGAAAATAACAGAACAGAGAATAGATGATCATAAATAATAGATTTCACGTGAAATGTACGAAAGTGTGGTAACATAAAAGTTTTTACGACAGGATCGTGTAGGGCCAAATAGGTATGCCACTTCAGAAATTTCATACAAAGTTTCATAATTAAAGTTAGTCGCGACGGTCGTTCACTGTATGTACCCAAAAAGTTGCAATGCCATATTATATTTCAAAGAAAAATGATTAATTTCGTAAATAACTTTGCCAAACTTGTCACGTTTTTCATGTCACGTTTTTATTAATTTGTTTTTTGTTTTGAAAAGTAATACCAGTAGAGCGATTATAATTCACTCATGATACTACTAAGGAACTTTTTTCGGTCCTGACGAGCGTCTTACCGCTTAACCGAACATGAGATAAATAGAGTTTTTATTTAACGAGTTTGGTTTTTGTAATAATTTTTGTGGTTAACATTGCAATATTTCCTGTATATTCAGATTACATTTCTGTTAGAAATGGGATTACTTTTTTTGTGTGGAATGCAGTAGATGTCAACTCTGATAGATCGTACCGGCTACCTTGCTCGAGTTTTGTCTCTGTTAAAGTAGAGAGTTTTTCCATGTTATTTAGATGATGTTATTTTTTATAAATTATAAGGTAATAATAATTAAATAATATAATAAATGTTTTGACTATCTTGAGATGAGATTTAATGCAACTAAGAATATTAGAAAGTGTTGCTTGCGAGTGATCTCTACCCATTTGAATCATATTTTGGGTAAATTTTAGAATTATTTTTCTATCGGTGAACGATTTCCAATAAGTGTTAAGTATATTCTATAATGATACTAAAAATGTTGATAAATGTCGTATCTCTTACTTAGTGTGAAGATGAAACGACAAGGGCCACGGATATGTCAAAACGAATACCTTCAAGAGGAGATGAGAATACTCTGTGACGCAAAGGAAAGGAATGGATACCAAAGGCGACAGATACAGCATATCATAAGATCGAAGTCTGATAGTCCCATAAAACATACATAAGCTGAGGTCAAAGGCATCGCCTTTCAGCCTTTTGTTCAGAACGTTATAGACATAATTGCCAAAATTCTTAAGAAACAAAATTCTTGAGATTTGTAGACGTTATTCGGAACTAACGCCAAAGTAAAGTACCTGTTGAGATCAACAACAGATTGAGACCACCTAGAAATGGACGGTGTTCATAGATTCGACTGCCAAGATCGCGAGAAGGTGTCTGTGGGACAAATAGTGCGCACACTTCCAAAAGGGTTGATGAGCGCAAACGAGCATACAAACTTGGCCTTTCAGAGAAATCAGCGTTGACTGTACACTTTCTAAATACCAGCCTTTACTTTGCATTCGAGCCGAAGATCCTAGGAAAGTCCAAGGTCATCATACACGTCTTGTTAAAGAGGCACTCGAAATCTATAAGCATCCTGTGAAGATCAATAGAGATGATAGTCTCAAACTAAAACCCTCTTGGTACCCGGCGCTTCAAAAACCATCTCGTCACGGATTTCGCAAAGATAGTGAACCGAAAAAAGATATAACAAACACCTTAAATAAGACAACTCACGACAATATGTGTCTTCAATACGGTATTATCACGGAATACATAAACATAGACACACCCTGTTTTCGACAATGTATTGCCAGTCAGTACTTGAACAATGTCACACCCTAAAAAATGTTCCGAGGTTTTCACGGTTGCGGGGTCCATCATCAACCCTGATGAGATGAGATCCGAAATGTCGGCCAGAGAGGTCATATATGAACGGCAGAATATTCCAGAAAACTACACGCAGAAGATTCTTAACCGGCCATGAAAACCTGAATACATTTTTAATTATCAAATAAATCTGAACCTTCTTAAATTAATCAAAATCGCATTGGTTTTCAACGGGAACGGATAATATTATCAGAAGCATTAATATTAGCAAACTTTTCATTATCATCCCATTAAATATTTATTGTTTCATAACCAAAGGATGAATAAATTTGGACTTAAATTCCCCGGAACGGTTTGGAAAATAGATGCAGAGGAGTATTTAGCCTTGGTTCCATAAATTATTAAGATGTACCTGGCGAACAGAAGGCCTTTTACGAGACTAACGTATGCTCCATACACAGAAAAATGTGTTTCTAAATGTGTAGGTTTATTATTTTATTGTTTTAGCTGTTTAATATTGTGTTGTGCAGAATGAAAATACACATGACATATAGTTACAACTCTTACTGAACATATTTCAGTAGTTAAGGTATAAGGAAAGCTTTTTTGTTTCACTTTTTTGAAGATACAAATAAAATAGCCAAATTATTTCAAAATATATATTATAAATATTACAAAATGCAGAAAAGGGCCAGATAATAATCCCAGTATGGGTGAGCGGAACGAGATTGAGTGTTGAAAAAGGAAAATATCTTGGCCAATCCTTCAATGAAACTGGACAGGACAATGATGACATCGAACAATAAACGAGACAGCTAAGCGTTCGTGCAAACACGCTTTCACATCCTTTTTACCGATGCAGCAGAGAGATGAACAGATCCTTTTTAATGTATACTTCACCAGCATGTATACCTGCGAGCTCTGGTCGAACTACAAGCGAGTGACGTACGACCGTCTTCGTGCTCGATATAATAATTTATATGTATAGAATATTGTTCGCGCTGGCACGTTATTGCAGCGCTTCCACAATGTTTGCCGAAGGCAATGTTCATGAATTCGTCTCGCTCCTGAGACATCATGTTGCTAGTACAGCGCAGTATCAACTCTATAGTTGTCTAAAGAGGTCTGGATCTCTAATTATTAACACTAGAAGCGCGGGCGTCCCAAATTTCACCCATTTCGATGTTCTTCCTGCTCTAGTGAATTTCTTATTATGCGTAGAGTCCTAACTTTCTAAGACTTCATGAAATATGATTATTATTGTTTATACGAGACTTCAATCACGTAATTGCAATATATATATATTTGTGTAATCGAATTTACCTCAAAGCGCGGTTGGGTCAAATTTGACCCAGTCATGGATTTCAGAGTTTAACTTCATCTTTCTTATATATTAATTACCGAATTAGTCAAAATATCGCTGATTTCGTCAATGTAGGTACTCGGGTGCCATATTGAATATGTCATATGAATCGTGGGTCAGCAGTGGGGTGGTGTTACCTTTTACGCTTTACGCTACATTAGCAACCGGGCGGCAGTGGCGGGAGCGTAGCGTGTGTTTTGTTTCTGTCACATCCCCACATATACGAAACTAAAATATGTTTGCACACTAAACGTAGTCTAAAACCTAAAAACCTACAGAAATTATTCAATCTCTTCAAGATGTCGATGAAGACGATTCGGAAGGCGAGCCGTTGCATTCATACGATGAAGAGTGGCAACAATTACCCACGAATAGCGACTTATCGTCAATCTCAATTTGTAGCCTCAAAATCTGAAATGCGGACAAAATTTCTGGTTGGCTATTGATAGGAACTCTAAAAATATAGTAAATGCATTTCCGTACCTAGGCACGGATGACGTCAGGTCAAATATCGAACGTATTGGGGATTACGTAGTAAAAAAATTGATGCCGCCATACCTAAACAATGGAAGAAATTTGTATCCAAAGTGCGGCCGGCCTTGCATGTAACCTTTATGAAATAACGATGGCCAAAAGATATCATGTGTATGTTTTCATTTCCTAGGCTGGGGAATTCTATTTCAGTTGTCACTCATATTTAATTCCCCTATTCATTATTTCATATTGCTTTCGTTTGGCGGAGACGGTCATACATATTATATGAGTTGGGTAGAGAGAGCAAACATTTCGTCGCATTGGCCAAAGAGGGATCCAATATATGTTTAAATAATAACTGATATCGTTGAATTGGGGTGTACACTGTACCCACACAGTATTGGATAAAATATAATTTAAAGGTGAAAAGGCAAGTAAAGAACAAATAACGTTGAATATTTAAATGGATCCGTCTGTCACAATTTTTAATTATATTAATCAGTTAAATTAATAACTAGAGGTCAAAAAGACACGGCAGAATAGTTCACAAAACTCTGAACAGAAGAATTTGAATTACCGTGAAAACCCGAGAATATTTTAATACCTAAATGTAAATCCGAACGCAATCATTTTTTTATTTTTTATTAACTTGAGTTAGAGAAGATTTTTAATTAAGTTTAAATAAATATTGTTATTTTGTTCTGCAGGATAAGTTTTATTTTAAATGTGACAGCTGTTTCGGCTGTCACATTTAAAAAAAACAAAAAAAAATGAAAAAAGCCGAAATTGCTATCACATTTAAAATAACACTTAACCTGCAAAACCTAATAATAATATTTATTATTAGGTTTTGCAGGTTTGCAGGTAGGTAGAATTTTAAATTTCATTATAAATAAATATGGAGTTCTATAAACTCAACACAAAAACCATAAATAGAGAAAACTACTTGTTTGTCCTGGCTTTGCCCGGGACCATAATTCGGTGAGCATAGAATTGCTTTGACGTCTCTTTTATGTTGGTTTCGGCACGTGTGATTGGAACCTTATAGAACTTTCTGAAACATTCTTCATACAAAACTTTCTATAGCATTCTGGAACCTTCTCCAAATCTTCTGGAACCTTCTAGATTCACAGACACACTCCTCCACACTGCCTGGAATGTAAGAGAACTTTCGGGAATCTTCTTGAATGTTCTCCTTCCAGAACTTTATCGAGAGAGACTCAACAACACACTCCACCACTCAGTTTGGAACCTTAAAGAACACGCGGGAATCTTCTAGAAAGTTCTTCTTCTAGAAAATTCTAGAACATTAACGAACATGGAACCTTCTAAACTCACCATCAGACTCCGCCACACTGTTTGGAACCTTATAGATATTTCGGGAAACTTCTAGAACGTTTTCATTCCAGAACTTTCTAGAGCTTTATCGAACGTTCTGGAAACTTTAGACTCACCAACATTCTCCTCCACTCAGTTTGCAACCTTTAGACTTACCAACATTCTCCTCCACTCAGAAAATAATTCAATTAGAAAAGATATACAGAACAGACATACAAATCAAAGAATAAGTGGAATGCTTTAAAATGGAAGAATATGTGTGTTAATCAATTGATAAAAGGGACTACATATGTATAAGGTCGAAAAATTTACGTCAATGTACTACATAGGTTGCTGTGGCGAAGTTGGATAACGCGAAATTCTTGTACAGACTGGAGGTCCGTTGATTCAAATCCAGCATAAATATTTTCCGTTGATTGCAGCATAAATATTTTTTCGTTTTGATTTTTATGTGTGTCTTTTCTAATTGATTAATAAATGTGTTTACATTTCAATCCAATTAATTAAGGTTAATTTACATTGAAATAAAAAAATATTTTAAGTGTATAGTGAAAAATGGCAGCTATTTTATAAGCCCCAATAAAGAATATTAACCATCCTAAGACATTGATAGTCAGACATATTGTGGATTAGCAGAAGAAGTGGCGTAATTTATAAAAGTAGTTTTTATAAACATTGTCAGCGCTTAATCTCACTGTTTTCTTATTTTATTGAATAAAAAATTTAGTCGTTCTACATTGGAAATATAATGCACATGTATACAGCATAAAATTACAGACATGGGATTTTTATACATTTTTTTTTATAAATGAAGGAGGATATTTTGAAAAATAATCTTGAATTTTTTTCTCCTTCAAATTAAAAATTAAAAATTAAAAAAGATATAACGCGAGTATTGGTGGTCCCAGAAATAGGGGCCTGGCGTGGAAGACTTGGCCAAGTTAACCAGAAGATGGTCCTGTAATGCCAACATTCGTCGAGTTTGCATGTATGAATGAATGTACGAGGCGAGAGCTGTGTGTCAAGTCAGAAAAGTGTGGCGCTCCATCCTCTTTGTCTATCCCTGAGGTAAAACGGCGTGATGGTAAGTAAATATTTCAAGCTAGTGAGATTAATCAATCAGAAATCTAAAACGGAAAAGTCTACTCATTGAAAACACATTTGGTTACCTCCTGGAACCCCAAACTTCTATCTTTAATCCGGGAATGTGCGGCAAATCAAATTTGCTATGTTAATCATATAAATCATTATCAGAGAGTCTAATCACAAGATTACGAAAAATTTTATAGTAATAGTAATTTTATAGTATTATGTAATGTTTCATTAGTAAATAACTTATTTTTCCATTAAATGGCTTGTGGGGGTCAAAGTCTCATTGACCTACAGCAAAAACAACCAGCGCCTTAAAAAAAGATTTCCATGAGAAACACGAACCGGCAGAGATAATACATGTCTCACCAGTACCCATCCAAAAGCGTTGACAGAACTGAATATATGCAGATAATGCCAGATCTGAGAAATTCAAAAATGTTTACAGGATGGAATACACACAGATAATAGCCGATCCTGTGAAATAGGATATGCTGAGTGGTTCGTTTCCACGCCTGGAATCTGGAATAGACGCTGATGCTGCAATTCACATACGAGTTTGCGCACGACGCCTACATCCATTGGGGTGTCGAAGGCAGTTCGTCTCGAGTAACAGACACGTGGTAGTGCATCTCGGCAGCGCTCACCACGAACCGTGTCTCTCCAACACAACCTCCGTAGCCTGCACCATCATCGTCATCGACAGTGCTACGCTACTTACTCGCTTTTCACCCCGCGCCGCTCTTCTCCAACACAATCTCAGTAACCAAGCATCATCCTCATCAACGCTTCGCGGATCATTACACATCTGCACCACCACGCTAGCTGTCTACGTCACACACCGCACCCAGCTGTCTTCAGATACTTTCAGCGGCTCACGCACGCCTCGTCACCGTACTGCTTACGTCAGACATCATCATCTGAGGCACAAAGAGAACATAGTCTCCAATTACTCCATTATAACCTTGTTCAAATAAAAACTGCATTAAAACCGATTGCGTTTTTCCATAGCGATATATTTCCATTGCGATATATTACCCAAAGAGGTAAAATTCGGGAATAGTGACTTCTTCATTAAAACATCTTTCTACACAACGTGCATAAACAGTGGGAGCCGGATAACAGTCACCCCGCAAGCTTTTAGATAATTGTTTTTCCTTTCACAATAACCTGCAATCTTCAATATTATTTTCACAATTAAAAATATTTAAAAAAAAAGTTATTTAATAATATTCTTATAAAATGGAAATGTATGTGTAAGCAGTGTTTTTAAAACAAAAATGAGTTTGTATCCTTTTTCCTCTTAGCTCCTAGCACAGAAAGCAACAGTAAATTGTACCCAGCGCTTACCCAGGACCGTTCTTAGAGCAAAAGCTTCCATATCGGTCCAACTCAATCGTCTCCAGGTTGACATTTTTTTTCAACTGATAAGCGGGACCGTGCTGCACTGCACCGGATAAACCGTTGCGAAGAGGCACGACTGCTCGAACAAAGCCATTCACTGTCCCTGCCTTTAAATTCATAATAATAATATACATAGAAAAATAATTATATACAAAAGAAAAAAACAATTAGAAACCAAGTCAATAGGATAATGTAAAATACATAAAGATAAAAACAGTAACAAAATAATAAGAAGGAAAAAAAAATACAAGGAGCAACAGTTACCAGTCGCGCGCCTCCTCCAGTGCGACAGAGTGCATATCTATCTACTTACAAATGGACTCCGTTACGTTCGGGAATAATTACCGCGAAATAGGGGAAAGTAGTACCCTAGTTGATCCCTCGGGGTAAGATGATCCTTCGCGATTGTGCTGAAACCACTAACGCCGTGTAGTTGATTACACTGGTAAAACATAGCTCCGGACACCCCCCGCCTCAGTCAAATCGTAATGGCGGCGTGAGCAATACATCGATTTTGACGAGAAAAAATAAAAATTGTGTACGGCTGATCTAAGTTAGGCTTTGACTTGACTTTGAGCTTATGTAACTTTTATTCAAACAAAGTTAAATGTAATTACTGTTGTATTTGAGGCTTTCTATTATGCTAAATTTTAGTATTTGTGAACATAGCCGCGTGCTTGTAGATTATGTTAACAAACATTGAATGAAAAAGTGGGACTTGGGTCAAGATGATTCCTTTCTATATATACGAGATTATTCCCGGGGATCATCTCGAGAAAGTTGTTTTCTTCCGTGTGATCCCCGGGGATCATCTCGTACGCATGGAAGAAAACAAGTAGCACGGATTACGTCAGCTGAACGAGTCACTATTATTTGGTTCGTTTGTTATTTGCTTCTGGAACTTTCGTTCCACCGATGTTTATTTTTCGAAGTATCCGTATGAAGATTGAGCTTGTGGAGGGGGCACCCCCAGGGTCTGCTTGGGCCTATAATGCATCAGGGTGGATGAAACTGGAAGTTTTTATCCGGTGGTTTGAACATTTTCTATGCTACACGAAGCCATCTGAAGAGGATCCAGTAATGCTGATTTTAGACGGTCACCTATCTAATAAGTTATTTTCGTTATTCATTCATAAATGGTTTTTTTGCTGCTTTTAAACGATTTTTTCACTTAATTAGGTATTAAGAAAGGAATATAATATTAAGATTAATCTCATTATGATTAATGTAACTAGTACAAATTAATAACTAACTTAGAAGACTCTTTTATTTTCGTTTTTATTTTTTGTGACTTTTAAATTGTTACTTTTGTTAATTTGTTAATTTTATCACCTTACTTAACTAAAAACTTAACATGAGTAAGATGTATGACTATTTTAAATAAATAATATGTTACATTATTGCGTATTTTTGTTTTTTATAACCTTTTCCTTCATAAAAAGATTTGTTTACTCGGAATGGGGGTAAGATGATCATAGGGATCATCTTACCTCTACCTTGGGGATTATCTTACCCATAGGGGTGTACGAGGTTTTAAAAAAAAGTAATATTTTAACGAAACCTAAATAAATTTCTGGTATTGAGTATTAGGAAAGTTTGATAGATAAATATACTAGTAGTAGTCGCCTTTATTTTGTGTTTACAAGGTTTCAATAAGGTAATAAATAACACATCACTGTTCTTTTTTAACGAAGAGATTTAATAATTAAAATATACCACCAGAAAATTTTTGTTCATTCCCATGTTTGTTTGTACATTTCAAGCGGTCGAAAATAAATAAAACTTTTTCACGCTAACGAGAGGTCACGTTGTTAGATTTATTTTTAAATTATTTTAAAAGAGTTAACACTTTTACACACAACGAAAATAAAGTAAAACAAACAATACGTATTACAAAACAAATACTACATGAAATGAGCACCTAACCTTAGTACTTATTAATAACCCAACGAAACTAGATTAAAGAACTCATGTTACGCTCTAAAATAGGTAACAATTGACAAGTTGAGAACTCAACTCATCCATTCATTCAATGTTAGGGGAATCCCCGATAATAGAGTGCGCAGCGCGTAGGTGTGTTTGGATACACGGTGCATAGCCAAACCGTAATTTGCTTCGCGTTCAGTTATAAATAGTTAGTTTTTAATATTTGTAATGATATTCGGCGAATACGAATATTCGGTAAATATCTACTATTCGGCAAATACGAATATTCGTATTCGTATTCGTCGCATCACTAGTTCAGATCCTCCTTTGGTTGAATTCCGCCACAGGCGAGCGGCGAGCTGTTTCTCTGGATCTTGATCGCACTCGCGATTATATAGTAACAGAGTATTTTTAGTTTGAATTTGAACGTTAAATTTGCGCTAATTATTCCCGAGCGTGGCGTGGTCACTTCGTAGTTATGTAAATGTACTTACTGCAGCGGTGGCGCGTGTTCGACTGCAACGTTTCCCAACTCCCAGAAGTGCTGCGTTAGATTTTCTAAAGAAGATTTTCCGATCGAAACAAGAAAAAAACGGTCATTGAAGCGATGCATTCAGCTTTTCCCATAATGACATTGCCCATGTCTGTGTACTAACCGCTATATAAGATATTAGGTCGGTGACTTTGCGATTCCCTAGCAAGAACGGCAATAATTCGTTATTGATTAATAATAAATCACTATGTGCCGCCGTATGGTAGGTACTCATCATCAGTAAGCCGCGAAAGTGTTTCAATTCGTCAGTATTTATCAAAGCGTTCGGTATTTTATCCGAAATAGAAGCGATAACTCGATTGGAAAATTATTAAAAACAATGATTTGCCAAAAATTGTTACGGAAAAAAATTATTCTCGTTTGGGACATCACGCTCGTGCGCGCGGCCGCGCCCCAGCGCGAGGCACCTCCGACACCCGCCCGCCAGAGTCCATCTTGTCTTATATATAGAGTCTTCAGTTGACACGATGAAATATAAACTTTGTGTTTTAGCCGTACATCCCACACACACTCCCATTACTGCTAATGCTCTTCTAAGTGGCTTTGCGAGGGATTTTCTCCGAGGCAATTAGTTTATGCATATTAGCTGTGCTGCGTTGTTGCGTTTAATCGCGTCTACCTAGAAATAATGTTTTGTTTCGCGTCTGTCTCTCGTTTCATTGCGCGCAATACGTGCCGATCACTTTAATAATATAGACATTAGTGATGGGTCCGCTCTGTAATCACTACTACAATGTAGTACTACACTACATTGAAGTGCACACTTCGCACATTTTGATGTGTAGTGCACACTACAAACTACAAACACCAAAGTTATTGAAAGTATAAACTTCAAATAGTACACTTCTTTTCAAAGCGAACACTACATTATTATATGTGTGTTCGCATCAACTTTCGAAATCGAACGAAGAAATCTGTATTACAATTACTTCATTTCATTACTTCACTTCATTACTACTACAATTACTTCATTCAATTACTTCATTTCATTACTTCACTTCATTAATACTACAATTACTTCATTACTTCACTTCATTTACTTCACTTCATTTCGTAGTACTACAATTGCTTCACTTCAAGTAGTTTTTACTACAATTGTAGTGTACACTTTGTAGTCTTCAAACTGGTGAACGTGTGTGTGTTGTAGTCTTCATTTTGAAAAGAAGTTTTTCCCTTCGCTAATAGACATGCTCGAGTGCTCACGCTTTACTATTATAAAGATTATCAAGTTAAAAATATTTTACCGCGTGTTAACACTGAAATATCGTTAAGAGAAACAAAACATTTTATTATAGAAAGATTTCCGAATTTATATTTAAGAAAACGATTACATCACTTAAAGTGGAAACTTAAGCTGTGGACTTTTTCCCATTTTCCGACGGGCGTGCTCCTTTACCGATGCAGTCCCGACGTATGGGCGGATCGACAAGAGCGCGAGCGAGTTCCGACTTCGCGGGGTTTCTCCACTTCGTCACTCTCTCCTCGATCGCGGCACTAAATAACGTTTTAGTCGTAAACTTGTTTTCGCTTAAATAAATCTCAAGTTAAACCGTCGGTATATTTTATAGATTACCTGTGTGACTCCACTTACTTTGCTTGCCAGATGGCAACGATATATTTGTATACTTATAGTAGATACACCGCGACATTCCTCGGGAAATTGAAGAAAGCGGATGGTAGAAACGGTTTTCTTCATCATCCTTCCATATTCTTGACCGCAAACTACAAATCTTCTTCAAAAAGCCATACAAATTATTGCGAATTAAAATCACTATAAAGGAAATTTTTACATTGCAATCTTCTTCTTCGCCAATCTATCTCTAGTATTGAATAAAGGTTTCAGTACTGACGTACGGTCTCGCAGGCCGCGTTAGAATTACAAATCGTGAAATCACCCTTTTCTCGGCGCGGTACCTCAGTAACTTCGAGTTCAGCTGCGCCCGTACCATCGGTGGTGGTGTTGTGTAGAGAGGATCGAGTGAGTATTCTTGCAGAAACCATGTCTGCCTGCAATGCGCAAAACAAGTCTGCCCAGATCTACACCTATAAAACTCAATGTCTGTCAGTCTGTTCTCTATACAAATCCACACCGTTTGTCCGATTCGATTCAAATTTTGCATACTTATGTTTTGGGACCCGGCGGGTAACATAGGCAACATTTCCCCCCTATTCTCATACCCCTTCCCCCCCTGACATATTTTCGATGCACACCTGTACCGTTTGACCGATCGGACGACTCGGCGAGAACATAGGCGATATTTCCTCCCTATTCTCATACCCCTTCTTCTCCCCCTGACATATTTTCGATGCAAATCTGTACCGTTTGACCGATCGGACTCAAAATTTGGAAATTAATTCTTAAGGACTTGGCGGGTAACATAGGCGATATTTCTCCCCTATTTTCATAACCCTTCCCCACCCCCTGACATACTTTCGATGCAAATCTGCACCGTTTGACCGATCGGACTCAATATTTGGAAACTTATTCTTTAGGACTCAGCAGGTAACATAGGCGATATTTCCCCCCTATTCTCATACCCATTCCCCTCCCCCTGACATACTTTCGATGCAAATCTGCACCGTTTGACCGATCGGACTCAAAATTTGGTAACTTATTCTTTAGAACTCAACGGGTAACATAGGCTGTATTTCCTCCCTCCTCTTTTACCCTTTCTCCTCCCCCTGATATATTTTCGATACAAATCTATACCGTTCGAATCAAACCTTTGTTTCTCCCCAACAAATTTATTTTCAACTTAATCCTTAACCCGTGCAACGCCGGGTACGAACAGCTAGTTGTACCTAAATTTTAAGAAACTCTGAACCTTGTGACTTATTTTCGTTACGAGTGAATATTTTTTAAGTTTGTTTTTTATAGTTGCTTGTTTTCTAATATTTAGGAAAAAGTTTAATTTTTCTTGATTTGGATACATTTTATTTTAATTTACGTCTGATTTTCATTTTCATTCATCATTTTAAGTTGTTCCTGCAAAAAGAAGTCTGATTTATTAATTAAGATAAATATATAAATAAATAATCTGTAGTGTATTATATTATTATAGTAAAACATTATTCTTCAAATCTGTATTTAAAATATTAACATAAATAACGTTTTTTAAACTTAAGATGTATCTATTTTAATATTGCGTGCCAGAGAGACGTAGGTACGTCTGTCTTAATGTTACAAATATTTGACATCAGCACTGAAAGGTTAAAGCTCTGATTTTTCTGTACTTGGGCTTTTCTTACAATTTTGCTCAACAACTTTACTGATACCGTATGATCTTCACGTCTTGGGACAGCTACAATGAATGTTAATACATTTTAAGTATAATTTATCAATTTATGGTGAAATCCTTACAATTCGTAGAATAATCTAACAATGTATTAATCAAGATAAATTGTAGAAGTCTCACAGAGACGAAGCTATGAATACGAGAAGCGTGTATGGAAGTCTTTTTATACGATGGCCCAGGGTTTAAAACCTGTACGATTACACAATGCGACGTTCACCATTTCCATCGTAAGATTATCAAATTTTTGAACACGCGCAAAGATCGTCATTATTGTGTAAATAATTAATATTATAATAAAATGAGAACGGGAAATAAATATACCTACGACTTGATGAAAAATTCACAAAATATTGAAATAAATACACCTTAAGAATATTACTTCTTCGTAAGTCCAGCTAGACGACCCACTAAAGAATCCCCACAAAATGGTTCAGTTGATTAGTAGTATCCTACAATCTTCAATCACTTTTTCAATCAAAATTCAAGAATTTCTGCCAAAACAATCATTGAGAATTCTGTACGCTATCTTTTGCGATAAATTCCACGATAAAAGTACGACTGAAACATTTATTGAATACGTATTAGTTATTCAAATCGACGTACATATTACGCCATGACATTATGTACACATTGACACGAAACAATTATATAATATTGGGATGTCAGGGATGACAATACAAATGTATTGATAAAACAGTTATTTTTATTTCTTATTCACATTCAGTATTCTCTCTTTTCAAGAACAATATATTTTTAATGAGTGTCCCTGCGTTAAGCAGCTGGTACGTATTAGTGCACCCCCACGCTAGAGGGCGGCCTTTTAGCGCTGCTCCCCCCGACCGCTGTTCCCCACTCCGTGGACTAATGAATACGTCACTCGATTTAGACCACAATTCGCTCTTCATTTTCACGAGGGGCTTTGTTTTGAAAGCGTGAGAGAGATAGCGCCATCACGCGGTGGGAAGATGAAAGAGATGCATATTTTAAGAAAGCGGTCACATTGTGCACACAAATGCACATAAATCATATTTGTACAGTCATCATGACTAGGAAATCAAATTTCAGGATACCCGCCCTATTTGCGGCTTTAATTATTCCCGGGAATCTTACAGGGATCATTTTTTGTATTAATTTTGGGGTACTCAAATAAGACCAAATTACGAAATACCCAGTGCTTTGCTATTGCTTTAGCCATATTATTCACTTCACAAAAAGATTGTTATTTGTGAATATTGTATTAGATATAATTTACATATTTACATATCTTAAATAAATTACATTTGTGCTCTGGCATTTATTTTATAAATGTAAAATTAATTAGCATTTTCTAATCTCGGGATCGTCAAAATTAAATATCGAAATCCCATGATTGCAAATGTCGCTCGGGATTGGATTCCGTAATTATATTATAAACATAATACTTTGTTTTAGTTTCAAGTTTAGAAATGTTTTATAAAAACAAAATAGATAAAAAACAATGTTTGCACATTTTTGTATAAATGAAATATTTTTAAGTATTAAAAATATTTGGTTTCATGTGCCAATGTTTCTGTTTACATAAATATTACTCTCCTACTGAATTCACATTTCCTTCTAAATACAATCTCTCACCTAAACTAGCTCTCTCGTGCATCGACTTGATCCTATCCCACTCGATCCTATTTACCTCCCCGATACAACACGTGCAGGTTATATCATAATTATGACAAAGGAATTTCCCTAATTTGATACCACGTAATAGAATCAAAGAAACATCATCGTTTATAATCCCTAAAAATCCTTGTCTAAAATAATTATCAAAAATAAATAATCAATATTTTAATTTTACGATACATCAATAAATAATCGATATATTAATAAGAAATGGTTAATAATTGAGATACGATTTTTTTTTTCCCAAGAGTTATTAATTAAGTGTAAAGAAATGACAAAATTCAACCTTTTGTTTGGTCACTAACCAAGATCAACATTTATTTCAACAGCGCGTAACTCATGCCCCTTCCAATATTACGATATGATTTTTTTAACGATTTCCATAATTCATTTTAAATAATTACAGATTAAAATGAAAAATGTTCAAGTTTTTTGTTTGTAACCTTGTGGAAATTCATTTTTAATATTTAAAAAAATGAGGGTAAACAACACTGTTTTATTCCACTATATTTATTTTGAATTGTTAGAACATTTTCGGGATTTCTCCATTGTCAATAACAACACGTTTACAACTAAATTAAAAATAATTCGAGACAGAATTTATAGGGATTGGGTGGGTGTAATGGCGGTGCGGGTTGGGGGCGGGGTTAGAATGGACAGGAGTGGGGAGGTTAAGGGCGGTATCTGGATGTTAATTATATTTTTATTATTTATTTTATTATTATTTATTTCTAAAATCTCTAAGATGTCTATCTTTCTTCCTTTATTGCACTCATATAATAATTTCGAATCAAACTTATGTCCCTCCATTCTGGCATGCTCTGCCATTTCTGAATTTAAACTAACTTTAGTTCAAAATAAATATTGTGGAATAAAACAGTGTTGTTTACCCTCATTTTTTAAAATATTAAAATGAAAGTAATCTAAAACAGACTTAAAATTATGTTAAGCCAATTTCAGGAAAAAATACAACAACAATCATGTAATCATTGTAAAGGACAAAACTAACTAAACTAAATTTTCGAAACGACGCCGACGTGATGGTAAATTAGTTAATTCATTGGTTAGCACCGTAATCTTCCGTCTCGAGATGCCACATGTATTCATATATTTTCTCATGCACGTTCTTCGATCATTGAGGCTTTTATCAGAACCATCTTGAGATCTAACATGATAAAGCATAAATGCTCTATCAGGTTAGGTCTTCCGCGGCTCTCACATATCTTTCTTAACATTCTCTAATAATTCGTTCACTCAACGTGACCGAAACACCGAAGAAGCCTTTTTTTAATGATAACGCCGTAATTTAATTCCTAAAATTGTTCGTTTTTATTTACTGTATCCTAAATGACTTTGCCACATATGCGCCTCGAGTCACAAGTCATCTCATTTTCACTGTACTTAGAAAACTATCAAAATCTCTTTAAAAAAAATCAATAAAATAACGACGTAAAATACCTATATTTTAAAAATATATTTTCGTTTTCGTATTCTTTAATAGTTTTTTCGGGTAAAGTAAAATCTCTGGAATACGGCAGCATTATTATAACTGGAGAAACTTCTTTGAAGATTCAAGCTTAAATGAGCAGCTTTTTCTTCTTCTTTGCATTAAAATACTGTTCATTTTGTATTCTATTATGAACCACTTTCAGGAAATTTCCAGATATTCGAGGAAATTTATTCCAAAATTACTGTTGATACTTTTATAAAATTATTTTTACAAATGGAAGCGTCACTTTGTATCCGATAAAACGAGGAGTGACTTTTTGCGCGATTAAACACAAATTTAGATGCAGAGGGCTCGCACTGCGGGAGCGAGTAGCGCGCTGTGCTCCAACAAGTCAAATGTGCACGCGATCACGTTATTATTTTGACGTTAACCGCATTGTCAGTACACCGCGTTTCAATCACCATATAATAATATGTGCTATAGATTCCAAATACAGGAGAGACAAAAGACGCAAAGCGATGCAAGTAACAGACAAAAGCACTACTGAATAAATAATTTTATACTGACAGATTACCGAAATGATTTCTCGACACGTTAACACTTTTGATTTAGCCGTACACAAAAATATAAATAACTAGCTGGTTGGCCCGGCTTCGCTCGGGACCGTGATTCGGTAAGCGTAGAATTTTGTTGACGTCTCTTTTTTGCTGATTTCGGCACCTGTGATTAGATTGCCTCGCTGGACCGTCTTCGCTTTGCCAAAATATCAACAGATATTTTAGCGTACAATCATAACACTCTAGAGAGAACTTTCCAAAACTTTCTAGAGCATTTCGAAATCTTCTAGAACTTCCTGGAATATTCTAGAACTTTCCCTTTCAACTTTTTATAAAACCTTTTTAAACTTTCTCCTTCCAGAACCTTCTAAAGCATTCGAGAACCTTAACGAACGTTCTGGAACCTTCTAGACTCACAGTCACTCTCCGCCACACTGTTTGGAACGTAAGAGAACATTCTTTAGAAGAATAAAAAAATTTCTACAACGTTCTCCTTCCAGAACATTCTAGAACTTTATCAAACGTTCTGGAACCTTAAAGAGTCACAGATACACTCCGTCACTTTGTCTGGAATCTTACAGAACTTTCGTTAATCTTCTTAAACGTTCTTCTTCCAGAACTTTCTAGAGCTTTACCAAATGTTCTGGAATCTTCTAGTCTCGCTGACACACTCCGCACTCAATTTAGAACCTTGTAGATTTTTAAGGGGATATTCTAGAATGTTCTCCTTCCAGAACTTTCTACAGCTTTCAGTTCTGAAATTTTCTAGACTCACCGACACACTTTGCCAGTCAGTTTGGAACCTTATAGAACTTTCTTGAACGTTTTTTTTCCTGAACCTTCTACAAACTCTTCCAGAACCAGAATGCTAAAGCATTCGAGAAACAGGAACATCATGAACTTTCTGTTCTAGACCTACTGACACACCTTATAGAACTTTCGGGAATCTTCTAGAACCTTTTCCTTCCAGAATTTTCTAAAGCATTATCGAATATTCTAGAATTATCTAGACTCACCGGCACACTCCGCCATTCAGTTTGGAACCTTATAGAATCTGCTTCCAGAAACTTGTAAAGCATTCTAAAACCTTTACGAGCGTTCTGGAACCTTCTGGACACACCGACACACTCCGCTACTCACTTAGGAACCTTATGGAACTTTTAATAATCTTCTAGAACGTTCTTCTTCCAGAACTTTCTAGAGCTTTATCGAACATTCTGGAACCTTCTAGACAACCACAGACACACTCCGACATTACTGTTTGGTACGTTATAGAACTTTTGTGAATCTTCTAGAACGTTCTCCATCCAGAACATTCTTGAACTTTATCGAACAATCTGGAACCTTATAGAATCACAGATATACTCCGCCACCAGAATTTTATAGACCTTAATCAAACGTTCTGGAACCTTCTCGACTCACCTTTTAGTTTGGAGCCTTATAAAATTTTCGGAAATCTTCTAGAACACTCCCCTTCCAGAACTTTCTAGAGCTTTACTGGACATTCTGAAACAGTCTTGACTCACCGGCACACTTCGCCACTTAGTTTGAAACCTTATAGAAATTTTGGGAATTTTCTAGAATGTTCTCCTTCCAGAACCTTCTAGAGCGGATTTTTCCGGAACCTTCTAGACTTACCGACACAGTCGGCGGGCCTATTCTGGAACAATACGAAGTATTTGCGGTCTTCCCATAACAAAACAACGCGCTAGAATGCACATTTTCGTCACCCACTCCCACCCACGCTCAGCCACCCCCACCAAACTCGCACATTTTCAATGGGACACCAAGGGCTATCCACCACCACAACCATCAGGGGGTGGTAGTATCTGGTTGTGAAGAAAACTTGGCGGATATGGAAACACGGGTTTCTTTATATATATATATTGATTATAATGTATGTGAAAATAAATTAATTTTAAATAGCACGCAAGACAGAAGAGTGAAATCTAAAAGCGAACAATAAAATAAGCAAATGGCTGTAGGAAGTTTTTAAGATTAATTAATCCGCGTTCGTACGAAATAATTAATTAAATCGTCGATTATTGAAAAAGTATAGCGGGCTTCTGCTACTTATCTATTAGGGCAGTTCGGTATACTGTTTAATCATTATTAGCTGATAGGAATAATGCCTGTGGTCCTGACTTGCCGTACCTGTTTGCCGCTAACATCGCTAGGCTGAATGACTGTAAAAACTACGTGAGCTTTGATGATTGTAACGCGGAAAGTCAGTAATGTATGTCTCGAGACTAATAGCCAATAAGGAAAATATTTAAGGAAAATTAAGCTCTTTTTAACATTATCCAACATTTATTTAATAGGACCGAGCATTCACTTTGACGAATTTTCTTACAAAATTACAGCTTTGTATTTAAAAAACAAACAAACATCATTCAAAGTATTGGTCATCGCTGCCAATACTTTTACCCACGGGTACTTGCGAGTCCTCGTCGTCAACTCGCGGAGCGTGCGTCGCCAGCACCACATTTCCAAAGAATCACACTTGCGCTCCTGTTCTCTGAGGTATATAATATTTGAACGTATATATAATATAATATTTTCCGCCTGTTCGTACTAAAGCGCGACGTGATGGTATGCACGCTTGCATGTATAAATTATATTTCAACCGCGATTGATTTTCTTGCCCATTAAAAATAGCGTGCCCGCGTTCTCGACTTATATAATAACTAAAATTCCGTACCCGGCGTTGCCCGGGTCATAGATTTCGTTACAAATAAGTTTGTGGGGAAAGATGCCATTGTTTCGCAAAGCCTCTAAATAATAAAAAAGTTTCCATTTAATCCAGGCAGGAGGTGTACGGGATGTCTGGAAGAATGGTGGGGAGTGACTGGGTAAAGGCAGGGAATACACGGTGGTGAAATGCAAAATGCTAAGAAATGCTAAGTTCAGTGTTGTGCGATTGTTCATCTGTATTTTAGATTTGAAATACCACATAAAGATAGACATCATAATAATCTAGATTTTATATTTGAAATACCACATAAAGATAGACATCATAATAATCTAGATTTTATATTTGAAATACCACATAAAGATAAACATTATAATTATCTTGATTTTATTAGATATAAATAATAATTTACATCCTAAATTTTACAACCTAAATATTTCCACAACAAGGCCAAGAAACTTAAATTAATAAAAAAATATTAACTAACAAAAGAGAAAACAGTTTTTGCAAAAAAGAAAATGGTTCACTGTTTCACGGATTCTGTATCAAGAATCTATGGATTTCTCTATCAAGAAAATCATGGAGAAAAAAAACATGAAACGTTTAGGGCACTGCGGTACAGTGACAGTCCTTTTGAAAGCGAACAAACTCATTTAATATTAGGTCCTTACATATGAAATTGGCGTTTAGTATGGTAGGAACATAAAGCCGATTTTTTTTTATTATAATATATTTACTTAATCAAAGTATGTACCATTGCTATCTCTGCACTTTTGCCATCTCATAGGTAGTTCATCGATCCCTTTACTAAAAAAACCATTCGGACGGGAATCAATAAAATCTTTGAAGGCGGTTTGGACTGCCCCATCGGAGTTGAATTTTTTCCTTTGCAAGAAGTTATCCAAATTTCGAAAAAAATGGTAATCTGTTGGGGCAAGGTCCGGAGAGTACGGTGGATGTCTTAGACATTCCAATTGAAGCTCCTCTAATTTGGTAGCCGTCTGTTGTGCAGTGTGTGGTCTAGCGTTATCATGAAGCAGCAGTGGCCTAAAGCGATTAACCAGCCTCGGTTGTTTAGCAGCTAGCTTTTCCATCATGGTTTGCAGTTGCTGACAATAGACATCTGCCGTAATTGTCTGGCCAGATTTAAGAAAGCTGTAGTGAACGACACCAGCACTAGTCCCCCAAACGCTCACAAGTAACTTTTTTGGAGTCAATTTTCGCTTGGGGCATGGTTTGGCTGGTTCGGCAGGGTTCAGCCATTGCGATGAGCGCTTCCGATTATCGTACAGGATCCCCTTTTCATCACAGGTAATGATTCGATTTAAAATCCCTTCATTATTGTGCCGGTTGAGTAATGCAACGCAGCAGTCAACGCGCGTTTGTTGATTTTCTTCACTCAATTCGTGATGTACCCACCTTTCAAGCTTTTTCACCTTACCAATTTGCTTCAAGTGGATTAAAACAGTTTTATCACTAACACCGCAGCCTGTAGCTAACTCGGATGTGGTTTGCGATGGATTCCGCTTCCACAATAGCCTTCAATTCTTCATGATCAACTTTGGTCTCCGGCCGTCCACGGGGCTTGTTCTGCAGGTCGAAATTTCCAGAACGAAAACGTTGGAACCAAAAACGCACTGTGTTTTCTTTTGCGGCACCGTCGCCATACACATCATTAATCCTTCGAGCCGTTTCTGCAGCACTGGTGCCACGGTGGAACTCGTACTCGTAAATAACGCGATATTTCAAGTTTTTCATTTTGTGAACTGAGTGACGCAAAGAAAAAAACAATTGAGTAAAAAACAAATGAATTATAATTTTCAAAACACAAATACATGAGTAAATAGCTGTATAAATTTGGATTTGGAATTCCTAACCAAAGAGAAGATATTTGAGATCAAATTTGCCAGTACGGCAAAACGCCAATCTCATATGTAAGGACCTAATATTAATATCCCCTCTAACGATGCCCATTCGGGTTGCGACAAACTTCACTTCTCGACAAACAATAATCAACTACGCAACAAAAAATTGTGTTCCTTTTAACTTTATTTATTACGGTGGGGTGGGGGAGAGGAGATTTTTAAGGGGGGGGGGGGTGGTAGCTTTTAGAAATTTTGAACTAATAGTATTAAATATGATTTGGATTGCATTACATTTATATCTCGGAGAGTGGGTCGTGTAAAGTGGGAGAGGGGAGATGGCGCCTATGTTGTCCGCCGGCGTCGAATGAATGAGTATGGAAAATTCTGATTAGATCCGTTAAAATGTGTAGATTTATATAGATAATGTATATTGGTGAGAGGGAGACAGAAGGCAGAGAAGGATATATGGTCTTTCTTTTTCGCGGGATTTTAAACAATAAGTGTTCAAATTTTTGGATCCGAACTATGAATTGTGCCCGCCGCTTACCCAGGACCGTTTTATGAGCAAAGGCTCTCGTATCAGCCCTTCTCATTCGTCTCCAGATTGAAATTATTTTAGCTACAATGCAAGTCCGTGCTGGTAGTATAAACCGTCGCACGCAGGCACGGCCGCAAAAACAAAACAATTCACCGACCGTCACCGTAAGATATATCTTTATGTAGATTTGTAGAGAGAACAAACAGACAAAAATGGAGTTTTATGCCTATAGATTGTCCTTCGCCCGGCCCTTGATAAAATATAATTCCTGCCGATGGAACCGACAGCGAGTAGCGAGCGATTAACCTGCCGCGAACACCCGCTCTCATTGCGGGAAAGTGCGGGAAGAAAGGGGACTATGCTTTCATTCACTTGGCGATGAAAATGCCCCGGTGCAGTGGCGCCGGCGCCGGCGGAACTACTAGCTGGAACAACAGATAAGTCTATCTTAAGCGGAAAACGTATACGCCATAATACTGTCTCGAACTATAACGGTCATGAAATAAATTTTTTAAGTTTTGGCACTTAACAAATAAAGTTTTGTAATTTTTCCTCCAAATCACTTTTGGAGGAAAAAAGCTCGCCAATCTCAGGCATGCTGGTGGTACACCATTATACGGAAGTGAAGTCTTGAAATTTAACCAAAGAGAGTTGGATAGATTGGAAGCATTTAAGATGTAGTGTTGGAGGAGGATGGGAGAGTAAGCTTGACTGAGAGAACAAACATTTTATTTTTTAGTATTCGAATTACCTATTAAGAATTCTTTGGTGTCTCAGGTATCCTAGCGTGAAATTAAGTACAATGTGAATACATTTCATAACAGTTATATGTAGAACATTGCACCGAAAATAAAACTGTTTTTATATTTTACGTGGAAGAAGATAGAATCTAATTAATTCCTTTATTGTTACATGCTTAAATTATCAACGTTTTGAGATAACTGCTTCACGAAAGAAAAATTAAACGGAAAATTAATAGATTTTAAAATTCATTTAATAAGTGGCGCCCTTATAAATCTACAAATCTATAAGTCTAAAAACTACACAACATCAAAGGGGGCGGCTCATTTTGGTAATTATAACTGCAAAAAGATCCCCAAAATTACGCATAAAAAATATTTAATAAAATTATGCTCAGATTCGTTTGCTATAACAAAATAATTTTTATGTCAATGCATTGGACAATTATATGTAAGAAGTTAAACACAAAATGTTTGTTTACAAATACAAACTTGTATACATAGACTTATATGTAAATTGATCTTTTGCAAATTTTAATAATATTGAAAATACTGACATTCTTGGTTTTGATAATAAACAAGATATGTATATATATATATATACTTATCCTTTTTTTCCAGAGACAGTATGTGTAGGTACCTAAATGTTTTTATTTGTAAAATTTTATTAGACTTCTAGCGGTGTCTTCATTTATAGCATCGATTTTAATAGTAATTAATTATCTACATTCAAAACATCTATTTTTACATTTGTATGAATATTACATCGTGATACATTCCTGTGAATAGATATCATATAAATATTTCAATCAAATGTTACGCAGTCCCCGCCTTAATAAGTTTGTACATCCCATCCACACTAAAATACGAATATCTGGTTCACCACGCCATCAAATAATATGCATGGAAACTCCAGAATGTATCAGTTTAGCTGAGCTTTGTATGGGTTCGTCTGATTACTTTAAGAATCATACTCTACTGATTCTAATTAAAAAGTAAACGATGATATTCTGATATTTTTGGCGTTATTAGGGTCAGCTCTCTTCCTCTCTAATATGTTACGATTATTAGTTATCAAGGTTGTTTAAGATTTTCAGATATTTTAGAGTATATATATTAATATTAATGAGAATAGCAGTTTTACCACGCCGTGGTTTTCATCATTCAGAAGGTGGTTAATATCCTTTCTGCCCGACTTTGTCGATTATCCTTTGCTTTTTCTTAAACAGTAGTAGTGTCTCGAATGGTTTTGTTTCTCATCTTATCTAATCTTACCTATATTAATTACGTAACACACTTCACCCTCACCCATCATCTTCATTTCGGCAACGTGCAATTTTCGTTTATCATTACTATTGGCACCCTAAATTTCTTATTTAGGACCGAACGTAGATATATAAATTGGTTTCGCTGCAGTAACGGGGTACTTTCCAGGTATACCCGGGCGTGTAGTGATATCGATCAGTCTGATCTTTAGCCCAGTATTCGGTTTTGCTTCTGCTATTCTCCTACTACAGGCTTTTCTATGGTCCTTTTTAATATTCTATAATAAACCTGTGGAATTGTTGACGATACAAGATGATGAGCAATCGATATTACTGGGACGCCCCCGCAAGGCGCCGCGGGGCAGCCTATTTACATAGTTCAATAGTGAAGGCGGCCACGCATATTCGTGAAGAAATTAATATCCATACATTTCGAAACGTGTCGCCGTGTCTACTACGAAAATCATATAATAAAGCTGAGTGCTGGAATTTAAGGCGGTATTTCAAATATTTTGCGTGCAACGACATTGACATATAAAGCATAAAGACATAACGCCCAGTGCTTAAAATATTAATAATTTGCAGTGGTCAAAGCGGTGATATTTATACTGATTTTTTTAATAAAGATGCGAACACGGAATACGGAATTTATGCCGAATGAATACCTGCTGTATTTAGTATTGTTGACTGCGCTGCATACAGCAACCATCACAGGCAGAAGCTCTGAACATCTACTTTCTGCCTGTAGGTGTGTGAGGAATTGGAACTTTCTACCTATGCATATATTAGGTAAATAATATTATTATCATAATATTTTAAAAACCAAAAGACTAGATGGGATCCAAAAGCATCTACTTGTCCTTGGAGTCAGGTGAATCAAAGCGCAGAACCCAAAGGGACCTTTATGGCCCTTCCCGGGCTGCAGTACCACGATTCGGATAACGAAACAATGCTGAAATAATATTAAAATTTACTTATTATTTAACACAGTATAATTCATGCAAAATTTGTTTACTCATTGCCCTAATACATTAAACATGTATTTAATACTACAAATATGTCACGTTATTTACTGGAATCCAATATTTAATATGTTTTCCAGTTTGGAATTGACTGGTTGTGCGTAAGATTAGCGTTAATTTATTGATCGCTAAATCAACTTCCTAATTAAACTGTTCACGCACAATTTTTTAAACTAATTTTTGTTTATTTGTATTTACACTTAACTGTGTATCCACATATGATTAATTTTATTCAGTAGTATATTTTCTATAGCTATATTTTTTTGCCAAAGATTTATAAATTAGAAGCCGCAGTCAAAGGACTTTTTTTAGTTAATGAGTTAATTTAACAGTTAATGATGTGAGTTAGAGAAATATTTAATTTATAAAAAACAATAGTACTTAGAGCTTCGACATGTTTTCGTATAGAGCTGTCCAAACCAGTATATAACTAATTTTTAGCATTCTGTGGGTTGATCGCTTTCTGCATAACTACATCCAATTATAATGTTATAGTTATAAAGTTTTATAGTAACGTATATTTAGAAAATATATGGCAATAGAATATTTTTTTCTACTTTGAGGTGATAAGAGCTTTCTGTATGAACGCAAGGTTCGAATAAAGCTTTTGCCGCTTCACCTCATTCGATGTTTCCGTTATCCATTATTATTGTCTGCCCTGGTACACGATAGTAAGATACACATTTCATGTTTTCAAATGCAATGTTTCCGTTATCAATTATTATTGTCTGCCCTGGTACACGATAGTAAGATACACATTTCATGTTTTCAAATTCAATGTTTCCGTTATCAATTATTATTGTCTGCCCTGGTACACGATAGTGAGATACACATTTCATGTTTTCAAATTCAATGTTTCCGTTATCAATTATTATTGTCTGCCCTGGTACACGATAGTAAGATACACATTTCATGTTTTCAAATTCAATGTTTCCGTTATCAATTATTATTGTCTGCCCTGGTACACGATAGTAAGATACACATTTCATGTTTTCAAATTCAATGTTTCCGTTATCAATTATTGTTGTCTGCCCTGGTACACGATAGTAAGATACACATTTCATGTTTTCAAATTCAATGTTTCCGTTATCAATTATTGTTGTCTGCCCTGGTACACGATAGTAAGATACACATTTCATGTTTTCAAATTCAATGTTTCCGTTATCAATTATTATAGTCTGCCCTGGTACACGATAGTAAGATACACATTTCATGTTTTCAAATTCAATGTTTCCGTTATCAATTATTATAGTCTGCCCTGGTACACGATAGTAAGATACACATTTCATGTTTTCAAATTCAATGTTTCCGTTATCAATTATTATTGTCTGCCCTGGTACACGATAGTAAGATACACATTTCATGTTTTCAAATTCAATGTTTCCGTTATCAATTATTATTGTCTGCCCTGGTACACGATAGTAAGATACACATTTCATGTTTTCAAATTCAATGTTTCCGTTATCAATTATTATAGTCTGCCCTGGTACACGATAGTAAGATACACATTTCATGTTTTCAAATTCAATGTTTCCGTTATCAATTATTATAGTCTGCCCTGGTACACGATAGTAAGATACACATTTTATGTTTTCAAATGCAATGTTTCCGTTATCAATTATTATAGTCTGCCCTGGTACACGATAGTAAGATACACATTTCATGTTTTCAAATTCAATGTTTCCGTTATCAATTATTATTGTCTGCCCTGATACACGATAGTGAGATACACATTTCATGTTTTCAAATTCAATGTTTCCGTTATCAATTATTATTGTCTGCCCTGGTACACGATAGTAAGATACACATTTCATGTTTCAAATTCAATGTTTTTGAACTTGTGTATTGTTCTCTTGTAGTGCGGGTCATTCGTATTAAGTCGGATGTTGGTTTTCAGGGAGACTTTCAGGGAGAAAAAGTTTTATTTATCCCAAAAAATCACTGAACACGAATTGAAATTGAACGATAATTAAATAATAAAATAACAAAAATCTCGCACTTGTTACTCGAGAATATTCCACTTGTTTCTGGAAATACTGATGCACACCATTTGTATCGCCGCTAGTAATTTCGCGCGCAGGTACTGATTCCTGCATTTGTCCATGCGCCCGATATTTCTCGCCTTCTGTGCTATTAGCTCCTGTAGAATCACTAATATCTAAACAAAAACTATTGCGCAGATATGGCGTCGCCCATTTATATAGAGACCATAATTTCACGAATATTCTGGCATAATCCTGTACATCCACGACCCTTCTAGTTTTTTCTAACTTATTTCAAACATTTAGAATATTGGGAATATGAGCAGCTCCCTTTTTTCCTATTGTGACATCTCGTGACAAAATGTGTATGAAACAAAATTTTTTTTAATCGTTTATTATACCAGCATTCAAACATATCATATTTAGGTGTTGAAAAAAATGGATGTTTAGTCATCTCTGTGAGACTTCTATAAATAATTTATCTTAATCAAGATATTCAAAATATTAAAAAAAACAGCAGCATAGTCCAGTGGGTATGACATTGACTTCTCATGCTATGTACTCCGGGTTCAATTCCCGGTTAGGTCACAATTAGAGCCTCCAATCCGAATATTCGAACATTCGAAACTTGAATATATTCTTGAATATAAACTAATGCCTGTTTTTAAGGCTGAACATTCACTGCAAATGCATATTTCAGCGTTTTTTTTACGAAAATGTGGGTTTTTATTATTCATTTATATTAGAATGTATACTCTAGACTGCAATTTTTTAGGGTAATAACTTAGATGAAACCTTTGTTAATATATAAAAGTAATAAACTGGACATTATTTGCAATAATTAATTAAACATAATGTTTTAAATCGGTAAGAAATTTTAAAGTTTTTTGTAGATTTTAAAACGCTTTTTATTAATTTATAGAAAGAGATGATTTTAAACATTTTATGAAATTTATTCCCGTATTTTGAGGCTTTACTCACTTAATAAAAGTAAGTTTTATTTTTAAAAACACCTTAATTAATATTTAAAAATAAAAATTCTTGAGTATGAAATGTGTCAATAAATGACGTAATTATATAACAGATTTCCGTTGGCAGCGGCGTCATTTATTGGCGCATTTCATACTTTGGAATTTTTATTTTTAAATAATAATTGAGACGTTTTTATAAAAAAAATACTTTTATTAAGTGAGTAAAGTCTCAAAATACGGGAATAAATAGAATAAACTCTTTAAAATAATTTATTTATATAAATAAAAAGCGTTTTAAAATCAACAAAAAACGGATTTATTTTTTTTGCAAATTATATACTTATAAAAAAACATATTGTGCGTACTTATAAATATTCATTAAAAATTAGTGCTGCCTAGGACACTAAAAACGAGTTTTTGGCCGCGGCCTTTCGATTGATGCTTATATTTTATTGATTATTTCAAATAATGTCCAGTTTATTACTTTTATATAATAACAAAGTTTCTATCTAAGGTATCGCTCTAAAAAAATGCAGTGTTGAGTATAAATTCTGATATAAATGAATAATAAAGACCCATATTTTCGTAAAAAAAACGCCGAAATATGCAGTGAATATGCCGCCTTAAGTATTCGTTATTCGATTACTTTAAAAAAAGTATTCGTAAAGTATTTGTTCACATTTATATTATAAGATTTTTAATATTTTTCCAAATGAAACAAAGGTTTACGAACCCAGAAAGTCATTTGCAAGGGTTTTCAGTTTATACCGCTATGGGCTGTACAATGAAGTCGGACATAAAAGATGTAAACGCCGTAAATTGTCGGACGTCTTTTGCATTTGCCTTTTTTTAAAGTCATGCTTATCTTTATAGTTTTATTACAATAAGCACTAACAGTGGAGTCAACGATGGAGTCGGCTTTTTCATAAATACTTGAGCCGACAAACAAGGAGTTATATACAAAATAATTTGTTTTTAAAAACTTGCATGTGGGGTGTGAGATATGAAGAAATATAAACATATCTAAAAATTTTGACAGTTATCGAGAGAATACTGACTCGTCTGTATCTATTTTTTTATTGTTTTTATATATGTATATTTACAAAATTGAAATATATTATTTGTGTTTTTTTTTTTAAATTTGTATTTCTAAATGTTGCATTATTTTTCAATATATTTTTTGTTGTTTTTTATAACATATACTTTTAAAAATTAAAATAAATAAATTCTCCACAATTATTATGTTTTTTTTTTTTTAAATATATAGAATGTATTTATCATCCAAAGTAAATTATTTCTTTCTAAAAAAATTTACGAATGTATTCGAATATTCGAATATATTTTCAATAACTATTCGATATTCGAATAGTTGGAGTCACGAATATTTGGAGGCTTTAGTCACAATACATGCAAGTGATTTATTCAGGCCTTGAGCGTTTTTGAGACTAAAATAAATCTACCACTACAATGTCGAGATACTAAAAGCAGTTTATAAACGTGAACGATATTTAAAATTAAAAAAACATGGTTTTTATTATCAGCACCACAGCAATCCAAAAAATCTGATATTGATAATATTTTGAAAATATGTACGAAACTACTTGTGGTACGAAAATACGACTTACTCGCAGGGCTGCTTATAAAACTTGAACTTTGACCTCTACTTTCGTACTGAACTTTGACCCATACTGTCAAGTTGGATATTCTGACCTCCGGTGCAGTCAGCTAGGTAATATTTTTGTAATAGTTGGAATTGAAAAACTTTCGAACACTCTACATAGATGGCTCTGGAGTTGGAAAAGTAACGTATAAAATGTTATTGTTCTCAGTATTAATTATCACACCGTATATTAACACACATTATAAATGATTACAATAATATTTATAGTTGGCACAGCTGTCTCCACGTAGGGATTTAATCGGCTTATTGAGAGTAATAGAGTAATAAAAAATATGTAATACCTACTTATTTCTGAATAATGAAAATACATTGTGTTAGAATATTCATAGAAGACAGCACACAAAATACATGGGAACAGAGTTCAAACTTTCAAATGCTTATTTTTTATGACAGCAGACTAACGATTATCCGAATTCTGATTAACCGGGAACGTACTATTCGGGACAATTTTCGAAAACCATTAAAAAATATATCTTCTTAAACAAACAAACGGATGATTCAGATTGTTCACAATGGCCAAACACGTAATTAGAGTCAAAAACATCAGATTTTCATCGTGTCTGAAAGTGATATCTTAATATATTTATTTTATGCTTATTATTTCTTTTGTTAATGTATCTTGTGAGAGTAGTTGCCTTCAGTTCTTTACAAAATAGCGCCTAATTTTTGACAGTGGCGATGCTTGCCGTCAACTGTCAGAGGTTGTATAATTATTATTTGCGATGCCAAAGCAACATATTTTTATATAAATTAACAGGCGATTTTAGTATACATTCTGGATGGTAAACATGGATTCAAAATGAGGCACCGCATTCGATAAACTGCCATTCGAGACAAATATTAGGTCCTTACATATGAAATTGGCGTTTAGTATGGGAGGAAGATAAAGCCGATTTTTTTTATTATAATATATTTATTGAATCAAAGTATGTACCATTGCTATCTATGCACTTTTGCCATCTCGTAGGTAGTTCATTGATCCCTTTACTAAAAAAACCATTCGGACGGGAATCAATAAAATCTTTGAAGGCGGTTTGGACTGCCCCATCGGAGTTGAATTTTTTCCTTTGCAAGAAGTTATCCAAATTTCGAAAAAAAATGGTAATCTGTTGGGGCAAGGTCCAAAGGGTACGGTAGATGTCTTAGACATTCCAATTGAAGCTCCTCTAATTTGGTAGCCGTCTGTTGTGCAGGGTGTGGTCTAGCGTTATCATGAAGCAGCAGTGGCCTAGAGCGATTAACCAGCCTCGGTTGTTTAGCAGCTCGCTTTTCCATCATGGTTTGCAGTTGCTGACAATAGACATCTGCCGTAATCGTCTGGCCAGATTTAAGAAAGCTGTAGTGAACGACACCAGCACTAGTCCACCAAACGCTCACAAGTACTTTTTTGGAGTCAATTTTCGCTTGGGGCATGGTTTGGCTGGTTCGGCAGGGTTCAGCCATTGCGATGAGCGCTTACGATTATCGTACAGGATCCACTTTTCATCACAGGTAATGATTCGATTTAAAATCCCTTCATTATTGCGCCGGATGAGTAATGCAACGCAGCAGTCAACGCGCGTTTGTTGATTTGCTTCACTCAATTCGTAAGGTACCCACCTTTCAAGCTTTTTCACCTTATCAATTTGCTTCAAGTGGATTAAAACAGTTTTATCACTAACACCGCAGCCTGCAGCTAACTCGGATGTGGTTTGCGATGGATCCGCTTCCACAATAGCCTTCAATTCTTCATTATCAACTTTGGTCTCCGGCCATCCACGGGGCTTGTTCTGCAGGTCCAAATTTCCAAAACGAAAACGTTGGAACCAAAAACGCACTGTGTTTTCTTTTGAGGCACCGTCGCCATACACATCATTAATCCTTTGAGCCGTTTCTGCAGCACTGGTGCCACTGTAGAACGCGCACTCGTAAATAACGCGATATTTCAAGTTTTTCATTTTGTAAACTGAGTGACGCAAAGAAAAAAACAAATGAATTATAATTTTCAAAACACAAATACATGAGTAAATAGCTGTATAAATTTGGATTTGGAATTCCTAACCAAAGAGAAGATATTTGAGATCAAATTTGTCAGTACGGCAAAACGCCAATTTCATATGTAAGGACCTAATATTAAGCAGTACCTGCTAAGCTAGTTGCACGACAATTCTTCGAGGTTCAAGTATTTATATCTAGTAATCGTAGATCTTTTACGGGATAAATTTCCTAAAAAAATATTTGACATTCTTGCGACACCCCAGCAGCATTTTCATGCGTACTTTGCATAACACTTGCGTGATTTTCGGACATAAGGCGCGCAAAGTGAATTTTGCATTTTTGGTCAATTTTCCTTGCTTTTGTGTTAAACTTAAAACCAATCATCCTGTTTTTTTTTCAAAATCGATCCCGAATAATCGGGAGTCTGCTGTATTTGGAGAAACCTGCGATTGCATTAGATTAACATAGATTAGATGCAAAAGGTCAGCAAAATATTGAGATTTTGGTCAGCTCTAAAATGGAATGTGCCGGCAAAAATAGTCAGTTGGGCCGCACTTGTGATCAGCAAGTAGACCAAGATCGGCAAGTGATGTGGTACGAGTATTAGGCAGCTCTAAAGTTATTTCTAACCTAACCTAACCACGAATCTTGCCAGTTATTTTTTGACTATCGACAAAAATGTAATATTTACAAATTATTTAATAGGTATTTTATATTTCAAACCCAATATTTAAATGGTATTTATCAAATTACTTCTCTATAAAAATATGTTAAAATAAAAAAAATACTTAAAATTTGAAAAAATGTAAAAAAATTGCAAAATCTCAATAATACTAATTTTGAATACTCCATAGCCGTAACTAGAATCTATCAATAGCTGATCTCGTCCGTTTTCACCTGTATCTATACTAATACTAATATGCTAAAAATATATAAAGACGTAAAGTTTGTGAGTTTGTAAGTTTAGAGGTAGAAGGTAATCTCCGATCATCAAATTTCAAAAATTCTTTCACCAATATTTAGAATGTAATAATTAAATTAAATAAAAACAACTTTGTAAACACCACTGAAATATTTTTATTCACACCTCTACATGGTACGGAAACAAATTTCCCTTCCTCAGGAGGATAACCAGTATACTAAAATTAAAGAACATATGTAGACTTAAAATTAACAAGGGGGGGGGCGAGTGGAATGTAGGCGGAGTAAATGGAAGAGCAGGGGGGGCGGAATAGGTAAGTGTTTGGTAATGAGAGTGTTGGGTTTTTTTGTTTAAAATTGGAAAAATATTAAGAATCGGATTGTTTGGGAATTGAATTTGGCTATTTATTATATTGTTATTAAGGTTGATATTTTTTCTTATTTCTAAAACTTCCAAACTATCTAATTGTCTATCATTTTTATTAATATGTAATATTTTAAGACCTAAATTGCTGTCAAAAGTATGGTTCTGTTCAGTTAAATGGTTGGCAAATTCCGAATATCCATTACTATTTAAACATCTCAAATGTTCCTTAATTCTTGTTTCTACATTTCGGGTTGTTTTGCCAATGTAGAAAGCCGTACAATCTTTACTTACCTATTCCGCCCCCCCTGCTCTTCCATTTACTCCGCCTACATTCCACTCGCCCCCCCCCCCTTGTTAATTTTAAGTCTACATATGTTCTTTAATTTTAGTATACTGGTTATCCTCCTGAGGTAGGGAACTTTGTTTCCGTAACATGTGGAGTAACAAAGGTCAAGCAATTTTGTTTGCTCAGGATATTTTCGAGGTGACAGAAAATCTGCCCACTATGTTACCGCGATCTCTTGATTCTGTTGGCTTAATTGTTGTCAATGAGTCATTAGAAAATCTTGACATAACACGAGAATTCGAGATTTCTCATGAAAATGTAAGCAACACAATAGAAGGCCAATAATCCTCTTTATTGTTATATTCAAAATAATACAAAAAATTCTCAGCTAAATGTACGAGATTTCATCAGAATGCAGCCTCCACTTCCTCCGCCACCTCCTTTGCCAAGTCGAATTCCAATCAATGAATATTCAACAATTATTCGCGCTAATTGGAATCAAGGTAATGTAATAATGTTTGGTGAGAATGCAGGAAAACAGTGTTGCGCTATAGCAATTGAAGCAATCATTCGCTCGACCATGCTACCACCATCTGAATGGGATTCAAATACTTTCAATGGAATCTTGATCGAATCCGATGGATTGTACACTGGTTCGTGAGAATTCAAATTCTGATATGATCCCTGAGAGTGGCTATCTACATGTGAATAACTTCAATGTCGTGAAAGATGAAATTATAATGTTTGGTTCACGTTTTTCTCTTTAATACGATCAAGATCCAGCATACTTTGGCAGTCTCGAAGATCACAAAAATCAAGGTATAGGAGAAAGTCTTCATGATAGTTTGCAAACATTATTCACCAATCATAAAGCAGGAATTTTGATTGCTAATTCAAAAAGACCTTTACTACTTTGCTGATTCACATTCTTGCGGAAGGAAGGAAAAAAGGAGCACAAGCCAGAAAAGAAGATGGCCGAGCATGTGTCATTGAAAGCAGTACATTTACTGATTATTCGTATATCAAAGCGTGCAACAGGATCGAAAAATATCGTATATACACTCTATTTGATTGAAGTATCAACTCATAATGTCAGCTCACAAGTATACTCAGACCCAGTGATTTACGATGACGGTCAGATTTCAAATATTTCATCTGTTTCAGATTCAAATATTGAAAATGTGGTCTGCCCGAATTCAAGCCAGTTTCCTGTGGATTCGATTCCTGTACAAACAAAATTTATGGCTCCAATTGACACACCTCAGCCTCAAGAAGAATCAGTCTTGAGCGGATTACGAAACGATGGTGGTCAAATCAAACTCTTTCAGATATCGTGAAAAACAACGAATAATATCGTCAATGATAGACATGAGTTGAAAGCAGAGGAGCTTGCATGTTATCATCTGTTTCAGAAAGGAATCAACGGACTTAAAGAAAATCGATCAGTTAACATTTCACCATTAGACTATTTCCAATCACGTATCATGGGCAAAAATACTAGATTTCAGCGCACAGACTATCTTTTCTACGCTCTCTCGATATATGAGTATTATCGTATTAAGAACAATATCAACGTTTGTGGCAAGAAAATTCAACATAACGAGACGGTTGCGGATGATATTCATCTCTATGTCAAGAATTTGCGTGGCTCAATGGCCTATTGGAATACTGCTCTGAGTGAACTTGTTGCACAAATCCGATGTTTAGGACCGCCACATTACTTCCTCACTTTTAGCTGTAATGATATTCATTGGGAGGACATGATTATAGCATTATTGCACGCCGATGGCACTCCTGACAAAACTCCGAAGGATGTAAGTACATATGATGCACAAAAACTCGTCGAAAAGTATCCAGTCGTCGTAAGCCGTCACTTCATGATTCGAGTCAATGCACTCATGTTGTTGTTGAAATCTGATGAAACAATTCTATTAGGAAAATTAATTGATTTTTGGTGGCGCATTGAGTTCCAGAACAGAGGTTCTCCGCACCTTCACATGCTTGTTTGGGCAGAAGGAATTCCAGATTTTAATACTCCTGAGGGAATTGCTCGAATTGATGAGGTGATGACGTGTGATCTACCTGAAAATCCTGAATTGAAAGTTCTTGTAAATGGCGTACAACGACATCATCACACTCATACGTGTCACAAAAACAATTCCATAGACTGTCGTTTCAACTATCCTCGAATTCCAAGTAACTGAACTTACATAGTTGCCGATACATCTGATGAATTTATTAAAAACGATGGTCTTATATGTATCTTGAAACGTAAATCCGGTGAAGAATTCATTAACAACTGTAACATCAAGTTATTAAAGTGTTGGATGGGAAATATGGACATTCAACCATGTGGAAACAAGTCGGTTGCAATGTATATGGCAAAATATTGTTCGAAAAATGAGCCAACAGAGATGTCAGCAGATTTGAGAGAAGCAATTTGAAAAATTACACAAGAAGAAAGCATCACTTCCACAAAGCTCTTCAAGATATGTATGAAAATTCTTCATGAACGACAAGTATGTGCATGCGAGTGTGTATTTCGCTTTGTGTCATCTTATATTGAAGCAGTCTTCTCGAAGATGCGTCTTTATCAACACGCGCAAACCAGAACAACGCAGAAAAACGCTCAGTTTTATCAATGATGCTGCAGCTGGCTACTGTAAAGACATTATTGAAAGATATGTGCAGCGTCCCCGTGATCCACAACCTTCGTATCAACTTGAACATATGTCACTTAAGGAGTTTGCCATGCTGTTTGAACCTCATTAAAGTAAAGCTTCTGCAAATGAAGATGATGGTGATTAAGATGCATACGATGATGTAGTTCGGCATTTACATTTGCTTGCCTTATTAGACGGAACAAAAATGAATATCAGAAATCGTCCTGCCGTCGTACGAGTACCAAACTTTCGAGAAGCTAATGATCCAGAAAATTACTATTACAGTCTTCTTACACAATATGTTCCGTTCCGTAATGAGAATGAACTGTTAAGAAAACCTGACGGTTCAAACTACAACTCACCAAAATAAGCATTCCTTGCGAGAGAAGCCGAGCTGAGGGCAGCTAATGCATACATGCAAATTCATCGCACTCGAGACCGTCAGTTAGATAATGCAATCAATCGTGCTAATGCTTTCATTCAATTGAAATATCCAAATATAGACGAAGACATCGATGATATCGATCAAGATGAAAATAATATCAGGCCAACTGAGGACGAGTTCCAAGTATCATTAGCAAAGGCGAATGTTGGCCAAAAAGATTTTTTGAACTTCATCGTACAAAGTATCAAAAAACAACAACAGGGATCATCTGACCGAGTAAGAATTCGTGTTACTGGTGGTGCCGGAACAGGAAAAACGTTCGCTCTGAACCTTGCCAAAGAAATAGTTATTCATTATTATAACGGAGATAAGGATTCAGTCCAAGTCGCTTCTCTTACTGGTGTCGCGGAAAAGTTGATAAACGGCCGCACACTTCACTCTATGTTCAAATTGCCCATACAGCGCGATGGAAAAATATTAAGATTGCCAAATCTCACTAGCATTTACTTGAAAAATTTGCGATTACAATGGCGAAATACACAATTCCTGATTGTTGATGAGATCTCAATGGTTCCCTACGAAATGCTGGATCATTTAAACTCACGACTGCAACAGATTAAAAACAGTGATGCATATTTTGGTGCAACTACCGCCCGTGAGAGGAAGTTTAGTGTTTCATCAACCGAAAAGTTTCGAACCCGCACTTCATTTATGGGGAACATTCGTTTTGTGAACTCACTGAAAATATGCGTCAACGAGGATATACATCTTTTATCAACTTCTTGAATGATTTACGAATAGGTGAGTTGAAGCCGCAAAATTTGAGCATTCTCCAGTAAAAGGTCAACAAAAATCTCTGCGGTGGATTTGCGATTGGAAAAGTATTGAGAATAGATCCAACAAACGCTTTGGTGGATTTCCATAATGAACAAGCTATTCAACATAACCAGCAACAGGGAAATAAAACAAAAAAACATAAACTGACAAAATCTTACCTTTTTCACAGACAATCTTGTACTTTTAATTATGAAGTCCAGAAGGTACTGCTTCAAAACGAAAAATTAACCACCACAATATATAATTGAGTTCGAGAAAGAATTTCTGTTTAATTTCACGTATTTTTTTTAGCGAAAATACTGTGTTTTAGTCTTTTTTTATATAGCATAAACGGCTGTCGAAATGGCATGGATCGCACGTGAAGGTCACATGCCGACTGACGACCAATTAAAGCGAGCCCTTTGAAAAATTGCACGGCGTTTCGTTCGAGCTGTCATAGGAATTTCCCGCTATGCCCCGCTACCCCACTATGCCCCTCTTTTCCCTACATCTACGTCTATTATGTCCCAAGAGAGGGGCGTCAAAATATTTCTATATAAAGTCAAGAGGAATAGAGCCACGGATTATCATGTTCCAGGAGAACAAGAGGCCATATGTCTTTTGGAAGTTGGTCATCAGAATCGGCGGTGGGGGTCAATTCTCCCCATATAGCAGGGGCATTGTCTGTTAAAGTATTTCATCCAAAAATATATATTTTTATACTTTAAAATCACAGGTTGTTGTCATAAAAACCTCCTTTCGAACAAATTATTTCCGAAGCTCTGTTTACGTATTTATAGCGAAATACACATCTCAATCATATATTCTTGTAGTTGATAAATATATATTCTTTCCACTAAAATTCATGAACAGATTAACAGCAATCTCGAATGAAAAGACACTTCATGTGTTTTGTTTCATTATTCCTTATAAATGTCTTTATGTGTATTTCTCTCCACGACATAAACAATTGTTTTAGGAAATGTTGAGACGAAGAGATTTTATTATTTCGAATGTGTGAACGTTTTATGCGTAATATAAAAAAATTCTGTTAGAATTATCGTAGATCGTTGTAGGCTACATAGAATTGTGCAAAGCGACCCATCACGTCTTCAAAAGGATTTGGGGTATATCGCGGTTACGACGGGCTTGCGCGACTAGACGAACACGAGCCAAATCTTGGATGTATACAGGGTATTATGGATTTTAAAAATAAATGAGAATTAGTCTTATCCGTCTATCATAGCACAAATAGAGCTTCAGTATAAATAATTTATTACGGGGAGGCATACTTCCACTCTCGGTGAGAACCATCTATCCTCATCGGGGCTGCGAACAGGAATAATTTATTTGTGATTATTCCTATATATCATTTTAACAGCTAAGGATAAAACATGGAGAGGCATTTTACATAAACATACTATAATCACGTTTATATTTTAGTTAAACAATGTTAGAGAGCATCACGGTGGTGACGTAATCAGGCGTATTTATTAATTAAATGCCAAATACTATATTTGGTGATGTAGGTATATTTTATATTTCTCGCGCGCCACTTGCAATGCCGTGCTGACCTGGAGAGTATACAGATTTTATTGATAGGATTTTAATTATTTACCTATATATTTTATTAATGCATCCAAGTAGGCAGGATAGTCTAATCCACTTCAGTGGCGACC
This sequence comes from Agrypnia vestita, assembly GCA_016648135.1. Classification (NCBI taxonomy): domain Eukaryota; kingdom Metazoa; phylum Arthropoda; class Insecta; order Trichoptera; family Phryganeidae; genus Agrypnia; species Agrypnia vestita. The sequence continues at coordinate 26,003 of JADDOH010003669.1, read as the reverse complement.
AGAAAAATTGAGAATCATAGCAGTGAGGAGTATTTATTAGATTTGCGACATATACTATAAATATTAGTAAAGATATTCATCAGGAATATTCATCAGATTAGTCAGAATCACTTCAGTGGTGCCGCGACCAGGAGAGTATTTTTTGAAAGTCCGATATGTTATTAACGTAAACATATTTCTATTTATACCTTTTGACTATTCAGGTAGGAAAAATCACTTCAAGGTTTATGTCTATACCAGCTATAACCCGTCGACAATGACGAACTTAATTAATTTTTCATTAAGTTCATCATTGTCGAATAATTTTTATTTTTGAACCTCATACATATATAAAGTAATTATTAATTACTAGTTATATATTAATTGGTCAAAACAAAGTGTATTGAGAATTCAATCAGAAATGTAAACATTATGTGTAAAATCTAAAATGTAAACATTTGAAATAATAATAATTTTGAAAACAGACATAGCTATCTTCGCCCGCGTGGAATTCGGTTTGAGACTACGAGAGTATCAGTGAAAAAACTAACCCATAAAAACCAAGTTTTTATTTTACTCCCATTCTTTGTAAAATAAGTTTACCATCATGTAATTAAATAATTGATTGACTGAAAATGAAACATGTTTAGAAAAATATCTGTCAAAAATCTCTTAAAATATCTCTTTATCTCCATTTGAATTTTATTTTCGTTTTATTTTCTCTTACATTCTTCATTAATGGCATCACAGCCATTTTTAATTATTATTTTAATTATTATCGTATCGTTCCAGTCTTTCTCAATCATCGTTTTTAATTTTATTTTATTTTATTGTTCTTAGTCCTCCTCACTAGGGGTTCCTGTGCTGCGCGGACTAGTTTATACTTATTTATTTTCTATTTTTAAATTAGTGCGTAGTTTTCAATACTCCTTCTAAGTTATCTGCATCGACTTGTTTTAGCCATGCTTTTATCTTTTTTTTGAACTCTTCAATCTTTTCAATGTTTTTGAAGGTTGGGGGAAGGATGTTGAAGAGTTTTGTTACAAAATAGATATAGCTTCTTTGGCCAAAAGTTGTGTTGTAAGTTGGTATATTTCTATAATATTTACTCGTATTATATGCCGGTATTCTATTGTTTTGTTTTGTGTCTTTAAATTGGTGTAAGAGAATACACTTGGCATATATTTGTTTTATGTCAGGTACGTCTCTTTTGAGGGCGTTCTGATTGGAAGTTTTAAAATGGTTTTTATAATACATTTTTTTGCGATATATTTAAATGGTTGATATAGTTTGTTGTGCTATTATAGTACTACACAACTTTTTATCACATCATGGTTTATATTAAAGGAATCTTATGTCATTGTCATAAATTGGCGTTGACAAACTATCTATCCCCGTAAATTTATAGGGAATATTTTTTTCAGTCTTTATCGGTATTCAGTATAATTAAATCACACTTTTGTAAGGAAATTTGTCTCTCAGTCTTTAAAGATCACTACGGTAGTCAAAAAACTTGCGCATTCTTTCTATTTCTTCCAATGCTAGCAAATTACAAAATTATTTATCTTGAACCTTCAAACAGTCGAGTTCCTCTAACCGAATTCCTTCGAGTGATCTTGCTCGACTTAAGGCAACATAAGCCTGGCCTTTCGCAAAAATCTTCGAACCCAACTGCACGATCGACTGTTGAACCTTGCATTTTGTGAACGGTCACAGCCCAACAAAGGATGAGTGGCAGTATTTGCCTTTCTGCTGTTCCTGCTGAGAACTTTGCTGGAAATTCAACCGTCATTGGCTCGATGATGTGTTCACCAATCCCGTTGAAATTTATTTTCACTTCTGTGAAAATTTGCGCTCTGCGATATAGTGGCCAAATAATTTGGATGACTTCACCCATCGCTCCATTAACCAGTCCTTTACTTGTGTCGACATTGTATCGAAGCATGACTCGCGCACTTTATCGAAAATATGTCAGGGCGAAGGGAATGGGGAAGATAATAGAGGAGAAATGTCGCATATGTTACCCGCCGAGTCCTAAAGAATAAGTTTCCAAATTTTGAGTCCGATCGGTCAAACGATACATATTTGCATCGAAAATATGTCAGAAGGAAGGGAAGGGATAAGAGAATGGGGGGAAAATGTTGCCTATGTTACCCGCCAAGTCTTAAAGAATATGTTTCCAAATTTTAAGCCCGATCGGTCAAACGGTACAGATTTGCGTAGAAAATATGTCAGGGGAGGGGAAAGGGTATGAGAATAAGGAGGAAATGTTGCCTATGTTACCCACCAAGTCCTAAAGCATAAATTTCTAAATTTTGAGTCCGATCGGTCAAACGGTACAGATTTTTATGGAAAATATGTCAGGGGGAGGGGAAGGCTTATGAGAATAGGGAGGAAATGTTGCCCATGTTACCCGCGGAGTCCTAAAGAATAAGTTTACAAATTTTGAGTCCGATCGGTCAAACGGTACGGATATGCATTGAAAATATTTCAGGGGGGGGGAAGGAGTATGAGAATAGGGGGGAAATTTGAGAATGTGTAATTTTGAATTAGTGGAAACGTAGTAGTAACATAGTCATAGTTTGTCCAGGTCCTGTTCGTTCCGAATGCTGACAATTTTAGAGGTGTCAGTAGATCTTGCGAGGATGAGGCTATCTTTGACCCATACATACTTGTACTTTTTGGAGGATGCTCGTTCGCGTACTTCCCGATACAGGATTTTATTTTGTAGAGTGAGGTGCTCGCTTGAAGACCCGTTGGTCTTGGTTGCCTAGTCCGAGGCAATGTAATGTGAGATGGCCTCGAGATTGGCGCGCATGAGTTCACTCGATGGGGGACACGGACTACATCTAGGATATCCCATTTGGTAATGGGAAAGTTTATTGCACTGCCCACATCTTCGAGTATTTTCATTAGGTTTTCATTTCGCTTCTCGGGTATCATCTGAATCTCTAGATTGCAGTTGCGATTCATTTGCTCTATATTATTTAGTTGCGTAATGGTTAATTTAGAGGTCTCGTGCAAGCGCTTGATGTCCGAGGTCAGTTTTTTTATTATGATGGAATTTTCATTTGATTCTTTTAAAAGTTCCTCGTAACTTTCGGCGAAAAAATTTAGTGATTTTTGGATGTCCTCAACAGTTGACAGCTTTTCTTTTATTGACAGATCCACGGAGACTTTTGTTTCGATCATAAATGATATTTCTTTTTTTAGGTTGACAAAAAAATTAGCTTTAAATAATTTTATTTGCAATAAACCGTCAATATCTTTAATGCTGATGCTTTGTGTGTGGGCACTTTTATTTATCGTGGGGGGGGCACTTGGAAGCACTGTTTCTGGGCTCTTTTAGGTGCCTTATCCGTCGCTAGATATCGCTATGATGCATTTGTTTACTTTACATGAATGAATTTTCCAAACAGTTTTGTTTTGTTTGTTCATTTTTCTGAATTTGGTTTCTGTTAATCCCACACAATTAATGTGGTTATAAAAAAGGCATTGAGAGCTTCTTTACAGCTCTGATAGTGCACAATGGATGTGAAATAAGAGGTAGGTAAGACAAAAATTTAAGACAAGGATGTAATTTTACTTGTATATTGATTGAGAATTCTTGATAAGCAAACTTCTTGTGTTTTTTTTTAACACTTCACTGTTTATCGAGAGTTGATAGTTATTTGTATACGTCGTATTTACAATTTGTAAGGAGAAGAATATCTTCGTTACTGTAGGTAATGGTACTATAGACTAGAATTCGTGTCTTGTAACTCCGTAATATCCTTCATGACTAAAAAACGAAATTACACTACTGGAGAAAGACTCGAACCTTGGACGCGTGGACGGCAATGCGATAACTAAACGATATACCCACCACCGCTTCTCCGTGGCCCGTTAAAATATTAATATAATTAAAATATTAGTAAGAGCGCGGCTTAGCTAAGACGCGAACCGTTAATTTACGCCTCCTTTTTTCGACGTTTGACAGGCTCTTTATTATGTATAAATAATACACTAGTTATGTTCCATGATTTGTTGCGGGTGTGCGACTAGTTTATAATAAAAGTGTACGCCACAGGAAAGTGCAGACAGAAAACACCGCACGAGAAACTAGGCGCTTCAGTAGATGGATGTATTCAGATCGTAAGTGATTTCCACTCCATTGCCAGAAATGAGTACATACCTCTCATTGAGCGATCTGTTACACGTGTATATTGCGTGATTTGCGCAGGAAAATTTAAATGGAAACGGATACATTATATAAAAAATTATGGCGGGAAGGTGCCATCGTTTTACCATTACGTTGAGGGAGAATGGTATCATTTTACAATTTGGAATTAAATGTATAAAATTTAATTTGTAAATATATCAGGGGGGGATTGAGGCAAAAGGGGATGAAGGAAATTGTGCCCGTGTTAGCCGTTATCCGCCGGGTTCTTAAGTATGTATTATTTGGTTTTGATTGGACCACAGACAGACAGACGTTGAGATTTATAGGTATAGAGTTGCATGTGGGATCGTTTATTGTATTTAATTTTCAACATACAGATCATCTATAGGGTAAATGTGGAGATCAATGTTTTCTATGCTTTTTTTTTGCTGTTGGTCTTCCATGAACATTAAATAAATAAATAAATAAAATAGTGACCCTGGTAGATATTTTTAATTTGCCATTAAAGTACAGAGTAAAAATAATTTAAACAAATTATATAAAAATTACGAAGATAACATATGTTATAAACTACCATTTTATGGAAAAGAAATAAGAAATCTATACGTATAAAACTCAATATCTGTCTGTCTGTCTGTTCTCTATACAAATCTACACCGTTTGTCCGATCTGACCTAAATTTTGGATAATTACTCTTTATGGTACGGCGGGTAACATAGGTGACATTTTTCCCCTCCCTTTTTACTCCACCCCCTCTCCCTGGTATATTTTTTCCTGATCTGACGCAAATTTTGCGAACGTATTCTTAAGGACCCAAGGGGAAACAAACATCACACTTAACCCTTTACCCCACCTCCTCCCCAAGATATATTTTCAGTACAAATCTACGCCGTTTGACAGATTTGACCCAAATTTTACTTACACTATTCCCCCCTTGACAACCCAGCCTACATTAATGGAAGCATTGTTTTTTGTAGAGACTTTGCAAAACAAACGATTTTATGTCCCCTTATTTTCGTCTCCTTCTACCCCTTATTCTATTGGGTCGCGGTCTCTGCACCACATGAAATTCAAGACTGCCAACTTTACTCGCTGGCTGAGCTCTGCTTTTCTAAGTATGGGATAATACAGGGATCGCGCTACATGGCTTGCGGCTCCTATCCTCCTATCCAATTCACTTTCTTTCTTTCCATCCTGAGATTTTATTACACCGAGGTATTAGAAACTGTTCACCTATTTTAGACGCCTCTCACCATAATTTCGGATTTATCCGCGTTCAGCCTCATCCCTGCGCGATTTATTTCCTCGTCAAATTTGTCGACGACTATTTGTAATTCCTCTGGTGATTTTTCCAGCAAGGCGACACCGTCTGCAAATAACAGTCTCCCCACCTTCACTTCCCTGATGCTCACCCCATTATGGAAATGCTGTAGGCATATTTTACAAACTACCCTTTTTATGGAAAAGGAATAAGAAATCTACACAGCTAGTAAGAAATAAAAACAAAGAAGTCAATTTCTATTGTCAGATACTTCGAATACGAATTTATGTAGGTAGGTAATTATTATTTAACAAGGTGAAAGCGCGTCATTTATGTCAGGAAAAAAATATTCAAATTGACACATTATAATGTTAACGTAGTAATAATACCTTCTGGTACCGAATTCAATTATTACTGAATACCTGGGATGTAAGTACCCGCCTAAATAATCTCATTCTTTGAAAAAAGGGAACGTACAGAGCAGTGCTCGATGATTGCAGAAGTAATAATTTCGAAATAGCCGTGCATTCTTTCATTATAAAGATGTATTCTTTCATTATTAAATGGTGTTAATTATGTTAATTACTGTACGTATACACATTTCAGATCTTGTTTACATATAACCCTCTGTTACCCTTAAAACAATTTTTTCTTATTGTTTCAAGAAGTTGGTTATTAAGATAATTTGCAGGCGGTTATTTATGCATTCAATAAATACATCTTACGAGATTAAAAATTAATATTTCGACCCAATTAGCTTCCTATGTCGAACTGACGTATAGTTAGGGAGTCCATATTTAAGAGGGTGCACGCTGTGCAAACGTGGGCTGAAATAGCACCATGAGATCATATCATATTCATAAATATCAAATTAAACTCAAACAAGATTTGGCATTGCCTCACAGCGTTTCACAAAAATGAAGCTATAATAAAACGATATTTAATTTCATTATACATTTTTATAATTTAATATCATTTTTAGTTACCCTGACGAGAAGGACATGATATATAATTTCCGAAACTGGTTGGATAAATAATAAAAAAAATCATTTGATTTAATTAACAAAGCATCGATAAAAATTTTTGATTAAAATTAAAAATGTGTTTGCAATATGTGTTTAAAATTATTTTTTAAATTAGTTTTTAGGAAAATGGAATAATTTGTTTGATATATTAAATTCAATATACATCTGGAGTCGAATTCTCAATTCCGGGCAATATGAAATTCTTTTGAAGAAATTCTTAAAAAAATAAGCCTCGAGATACTCTGGTTCTCTGTACTTTTGTAATAAAACAAAAATAAAATAATTAATTCAAAATTAATTTTCTAATTCTTCAAAATTGTTGTGTATACAAGATACATTATATTCAATTAGGTACTCATTTCATGTCCTTCAGCCACACTGTTGTTTAACTTGAAATAATTAACAGAAACATGATTGTCCGTAATATATTACAAATATAACTCTAATCTTTCAAAATCGATGCCTTAACATATCTTAACTTGACAAAACATATCAACAATAGCACATAGATTGTATATTCTTACAACCGTGTTTATCTGAAAGATGTTTCCCTGATTCGTGAAATTATGTGTACCTATATACAAGTATATACTATATATGTAGTAGGACTTTACCGCTCCTAACTACACCACTCTCCTCGGTCCACTGCCAATTACATATATTTATTTAAAACAAAGTTATTACAAGACTTATTAATTTTTTTTTATTTATTGATTTATTAGAATTTTATAGCCTAGTAGTTTTTGTGAAATAGTAATAAACTTGATAATATATTGTATACATCTGTGTGGATTACGGATAATATATGTAAGCAGGAAGCAGATAACTACACCATAAGGACAGCAACTGATGAATTATTTATTCGGATTAATAACTATTATGCATAGTTTATTTATTGGCCATCGTTTGATGAATAATTCACATTTGAAACCATGATTGATTTTTTGAAAACAGTATTAATATTTCATTAGCGAATGGGAAGTGGTGATCGAATATAGAGTACATGACTAGTAATTTACTTCCGATAATGAATTTGATAATTGTATTGCTAGCAACAGATACATTTATAGTTAGTCATTTTCGATGTTGGGTTAACGTGCATGAACCTAACGGGATTTTTCTAAAGTGGCCATTATATGTAATTAACACATCCAAGGATATTATTTTTCTTCTTCTTCTTCACTGTCCCAAATCATTACCCAAGTAGACTTTTGGGATTGGCTCTTGCCGTTCTCAGGCTGGATCTTTTCGGTTCTGGGTATCGCTTTTGTCTAGGTCGTTTCTCTTCGTTTTGGAGCATTGAGTTATCCAGTAGTTTTTCGGTCTTCCCCTGGATGACTGTCGATAAAGCTCCATAAACTTTGCCTGCTTTACCGTGTGGTCTGGTGGTCTCAGTCCTATGTGCCTGTACCAACTCAGCTGTCGTTCCTCCAGCTTACTGTTTGTGTCCGTGACACCCAGGCTACCACGAATGCGTAAACATTATTATTATTATTTTTTTAATTTTATTTATTAATGTGGAGTATTCACAATTTCAATACCACAACAAAATTTTGATTTATTTAAACTGGAACTCAATTATTTTTAATCCTTTCTTTAAGTGTAACTCGTGCCGATCATCTAGGCATTCGCATATCTACTGTTTCAAATTGCCCAGAGTAGGAGTTGTACATAGTCCAGCACTCGGAGTCATACATTATCGCTGGTCTAACAGTAGTGTTCTACACGTTTCTTTTAAGTTTGATAGACTTTTAAGGGTCACACAAGATTCCTGTTACGGATCTAAATTTCTTCTATTCTATGGTCCACTTCCGCTGCACATCCTCCGTCTCTGTGAATGAGTGAGCCCGGATATTTAAATGCGTTTTTAATAAAATCTCTGAATTAGATTTTTTTAAATATATAGGTACCTATTTATATATTTTTTAATATTTCAAATTAAAATATATAATTTTCTATGTAACAACGTCCATCACAAACGCTACCAGATGACTCAAATAATTATGAGGCATGATATATACCCTTGGGTCTTAAAAACCTGGAATATGCGGAAAGACTGAGAGTATTGAAACTGCCCACTCTTCAGGAGCGACGAGCAAGAGGTGACCTCATCGAGACATTCAAGATTCTATCGGGCTACTACAATATTCCTAATATGACAGATATGTTTGCATTTAACACTAATGTGGGCCTTCGAGGACATCATCTGAAGTTGAACAAGTCTCGGTTCTCGTGTAACCCAAGAAAGCATGCATTAAGCAATAGAGTGGTCAATATGTGGAACAGTTTGCCCGAGGATGTTGTGTCTGCAGCCAGTGTCAACCAATTTAAGAATAGGCTGGATATTCAAATGAGAGACAGTGATATGGGCCTATCAGCTTAAGCTGCCTGCCCATTATCAATAATAATAATAATAATAATAATATAATAATGACGTATAAGAAGCAAATAAAGCATATTTCTCTATTTAATAATGTCCGTAACTAACCTTATCAAGACGCTACACTACTCTAGATAGCGCTGTTTTCATAGCCTGGACTGGCGGCCGAAATAGGTATATATAAAAAATATATCATTTTTACGGGTTATAACTAGTAAAAAATATTTTGTTGTATTAAATTGGAGTGTTATAAATAATACTCCAATTTAATACAACTTAAAAATAGTAGTGATACTCCACAGCCATAAACAATTTTCTAATTAACTAGTTATCACGCCGTTTCCCCGCAGGGGTAGGCTGAGAGCAGGGGAGTGCGGTGGGAACATCGCGGCATCACAGCGATTTCTATTTTTTCCAAAATATACGTTTACAAAAAAATCATGCTTCAATGTTCTCACTGCACGCACCTAGCTGAGAGGATAGAACGCCATGTTCTTCGATCTCGACATACCACTTTTGCTTCGGCTACATTAATTCATCTTCTCATACATGTTCTACCTTTGTTGAGGTTTTTAACAGGGCCTTTCTCTAATACTTGAAGTCTGATCATGCCAGGTCTTTCGCGGATGCCCTCTATTCCTGTTGCCTTCAACACTCGCCCTATATTTTTTTTTAACCATCCCAGCACTTCTTTCTTTATTTTGTCGACCACACCACAGCCGGCATTAAATTCACTTCTAATTTATTCCTCACTCTACTGCCATAAATTTTCTACACAAGCGTCTTAGTGACCACATTTCCACCGCATTCAGTCTACTTTTATTTCTTTTGTGATAATTCCAGGTTTCACTTCCTTACATCAGAGTTGGCATTAGAATGCTTCCTTTGAAATATTATTTTTGGCTATATTTGCATTTAGAACACCATTTACTTTGTTACTCGCAGTCACTCTCTTTCGATGTCGTTCTCAGCTCTGCCGTCTCCACTAAACATACTTCCCAAATACATAAACTCGTTCACTTGTTTTAAGCATTCGATGTTTAGTACTTCACACTTAGTCACTCTTTCGTCTCTCTCGAATACCGTTACTTTCCACCTTTGCTGACATCCATCATGAGCTCACTCTGCATACATACATCGGACATCCTGGATACGAGGCACTGTAGATCAGCTTCGTTGTTAGCCACCAATACAGCATCGTCTCCGTGTAGTAGGTAGGATAGGGTGAGTCCGTCCATTTTCGCTCCTACTTCTAGTTCCTTCGGTTCTTTCATACAATTGTCCTTATATTGCTTGCCCAACGTAAATTGGCGTGCGGCGACGTTGGAACTAAAACCCGCCCCGCCCGCACCCGGCGGTATCCCCTCGTCCTGTCATTCAGTTCAATTTCGTATTTGCTTGGGAGCTGTGTCATTATGAATTACTGAATCATTATGTCCAAAACATCCAAAACAGTCCGGGATGGTGCATTAATAATTACCAATGGAGTATTAAAGTTTTTTGAAGATGAAAAAGCAAATAATGGACCGATATTGCCGTCTGACAGTTTGACAGATAGAACGGTCGCCATTACTGCTTGGTTTCTTTAGTGCTGCCCGACCAAATTTCTGTTAAAGGCTACGTCACCGGTTACCGGACATTCTGTACATTATATATTGTGTAATAAATTTACACCTTGGCAACTTCTGTTACGCGACAGGGACGCCCTCCCTCGCACGTCAATTTATACTGGTACGTCTATACCTACAGGTTGAAAAGCCATGGTGACGTCATGCATCCCTGTTTAACACCTTTTGTAATATTAAACCATGATGTGAAAGCCATATTAATTCTCATGCAAGCACTACTTCCTTCGTACAGGGGTGCAATTGCTCAAAATAAATAAAATAATAAGTTTACTCAAAAGCATAGTTTTTGGTTCCTTGCCAAAAACTTCTCTGTTATCTGGCTCAGAAAAAATCTGATCCATTCATCCTCTTCCACTCGTGAACGCTCTTTGTACATATGTATATTCCACACTTTTCCTTTCGTCGTCATCCTCACTCTTTCTATCAAAATTCTCGCATACAGTTTTCCAACAGAGATCAATAGGTTAATGGCTCGATAGCTCGCGCAGTTCATTCGCGACCCTTTTCCTTTGTACAGAGGCATGATAACAGCTCTTTTCCAATTCTTTGGAGTGTGGCTGTCTTCTAAACATTGGTTGGAGTGTCTATGAAGACTACTGAACCACCAGCCTTAAGTTTCTTCTTAGCCTATTTTCTTTTATTATTTTTTTTAAATCAGTTGTACAGATTTTTCTTAACAGGCCATTTCTGGCATGTCTGCGTGTTTTTTTTACTATTAAATAAATAAATAAATTTTCGTTGTTCTACACCTATCTTAAAAGATTAATTTATTTACATTAACAAGAAAGTCCTCAATTCTTTTGCTCACCTTGTTGATGAGTCGTCGAATGTTTTTTTCTGTTGTTCTGTCTCCATACAAGATTTTGACTATTGGCACACTGAGGTGCCTATTTGTTTGGTTAAACGAGTTCTGTGTCTGTGTTTAGCAAGTGTTCTTTCGTCTTCGAAGTTTTTTAATAGTTATATAGTCGTTTGATAGGAAGAACTTCGCAGAATTTAAGTATAATGTAATCATCATTTCTACTTGGGGCACTTATTAAATTTTTTCAGTCTTTTTTCACGTCAAATATTTTCTTATTGTAAGTTTGGTGTATTCCTTCCCAGAACAATACTCCAATATATAATTGCTTTAGCTTAACTTATGTAAGTTATCTTAAAGAATTAAGATAAATTACTCACAGAGACAAAGCTATTTATATGGGAAATGTGTATGGAAGTACTTATAGAGCGACTCAGAGCTTACGACCTGTATGAGGTGGCGGTGGCTTAAGTGATCGCTATACTCGTACTCCACTCAGAATAAAAATCAAAGTATAGACAATTAATTGATTTTTAATGTTGGTATTTTCAACAAATTAGTGAAAGCTCATGATAATGTCACCAATCAAATGTCAAGGTCAAAATGAAAATATCAAAATCATTTTACTATTGTTGAAGAAGCATAAATATCAAATGCGGATAATGTACTCGTATGGCAGAGAACTGTAATTGACTACTAATTATAATCTTGCACAACTACAAGCTTAAGTATCAGAGTACCATTCTTAGTCATCAGTGGTTGTTATAATTTTCAATACTTAAGGTGGCAATTAGGCCAACTTTTGACATAGCGTCGATCGATAAATCGATTTGTCCACCATTAAACTGATCAGAAGTGGGGCGAATATTTAAGAAAATTGTTCAGTTTTATGTACCAATTTTCGGTAATGGTGAATTGATTATTTTTATGAACATTACATAAATTGAATAAGACATTTTATCAAATAAATTCGAACGGTTCAACATGCAAAGTATATTATGCACGAGTATGTAATCATTTGCGTGACTTCTATATATTAACTTAATTGATACGTGACTTTTTGGTTTCGTGATAAAATATATCGATTATTTAGTGGGCAAGTAATCAATACGCAACTATACCTATTCTATCACGCATTTTACAATTTTTGGCGACGCTGTTTTCTATTTAGGGATTGCTAAAGAAAGTACGCTAAACCTATACCTAAAAAAACTTTACACTAGGCATTCAAAATTAAAAATCATCCAAGATTAGATATTCTCATTTACTCAGTAATATAACATTTATAAAAAAGTTAGAATGAACTAATACAAGCTTTATTTTTCAGTTGTCTTAATCTTTGATTAAAATAAAATGTAAATAATAATTCAAGATTGACAAATAACATATTCAATGTGAAAAAATTTGGCATCAAATAGCAATGCACACAATCTTTTATCTTTCAGTATTGATGTAATTCAATTAATTAAAATATTAAATATTAAAATAATAATATTAAAATAAAATATCACAAAAGTCTCCCTATTATTTATGTATATGTCGATCGTCTAGTTCATTAGTCAGACTTCTCCAAATAGTATGTTTTGAGATAATGAGGAAAGCAATATTCAAATGGTCACCATAAATCAAATATTATTTGTATATCCCTGAGTTTTACATATTATGTCACCTGTTAGTACCTACTGATTTTGGAAATTAGAAGTTGAGTTATGGAAATTTTTCTAAGATTCAATTCAATTCAATTCAATTTATTTCACGATAATATGTACATGACAAACAAAATGTTTAAGGCATACATATTAGGAAGTATATATCAAAAATGAAAGTATTTAATAAATTAAAAATAACATAAAATCTGGTCAAAGGTGTAAGAGAATCCCGCTTCGGAAAACCCCCTCAGACACATGGAATATATCAATACCCAAAGCAATTTTGTTCAGCATAGCTGTGGCTCTTCCAACAGGCATAACCATCGCAGTTAGTCCTGTATATTGGAATGTGAGAACAATCTAGCTAGATGTCTCAGTGTAATTATCAGGAAACATACAACCAATGCCCGCCTAATTCAGATTCTCGATCATACCGCCACAAAACAAAAATTCCCGGATAAAAATGTGTAATCAAATTCGCATTCCTTTAGTCTCTAACACGATTGTAGCAAGCAGAACCCTGGAGAAACTCGGTTGGGTAATCCAAGGCTAATGCCCGTACTCGCCTCATGGAGATCTCTCAGAAACTTCTTTTGGACGTTCCTCCACCTATAAGAGAGTACTTGCCCTCATGTGGCCCCCAGATCATCGAGCCACTCTCGAGTCTACTCCGCACCAAGGAGTTGTAAAGAGTTCTCAGTACGCGGGTATTTTCGAAAACCCTGGCAGTACGCAGAACAAATCCTAAAATTCTCAAAGCATTACCACTGATCGTCTCTATGTGATCGTGTTAGGTTGCTTACAAATCTAACACCTAGATCTTTAACATTTGATGTTCTTGTCAGATTTTGGTCGTTCATTTTGTAGCGAAAAAATAGAGTTTTTTGGGCCCTAGTGAAGGATGTAACCGAACACTTGGAAACATTAAACAAAAGTTTTTTTCGTCTTCCCCATTCACATATATTTGATATATCTGCTTGGAGAAGACGAAAATCGTCCAAAGTTGACACCTTTAAGAAAAGCTTTAAGTCATCCGCAAATAACAGAAAGCGCGAGTTTAAGATTACATTTTTTATATTATTAATAAAAATCGAAAACAACAATGGACCCAGGTTAGATCCTTGTGGGACACCCGAGAAGGTAAAGAAGCACTCTGACGCGAATAGGCCGTAGGAGACGTATTGGTTCCTATTTTGGAGGTAGCTCGACAATAATTTTAGCATACCATCCGAGAAACCAATCTCATACAACCTTTTCAATAAGACATCATGGTTGACTGTATCAAACGCTTTGGCGAAGTCATTATATAAGATATCAGACTAATGATAATTAATAGAGACTTAGCTATGTTTATGTGGGAATGTAGGTTTAGAAGTATTTTTGGGTGTTAACAGGGCTTACGACCTACCGTAAGGCTGGCGTAAGTGGTCACTTTATACAATGTATATATGTGCCCCGGGCGTGTCGATGACTCATGTAGACTGCTGTGCCTCAGTTTTGTCTACGCAGCAGATTCACTACGTTTGTGTGTGTGTGACCTAGATTGGTGGTTATGTATTTATGGGATGAGACGCCATATTGTATATTTATACAATTAACTTACAATACACTTTCCCATGTTAAAAATAACTTCGTCGCTATGAGACATCTATAAAACGCTTATGTCCTACTCTAAGGGATGGAAAAGGTAGTTTTCACAAGGAATAAAAAATATCTTTTTCTATGAAATAAATTTCCAATGAAATTGTGAAATTCGCCTGTTTGACTATTTGGAACTCATTTAATACAGAGAATGTAGCTACCACTGCACTGGTCTGTGAGAGCTTGACCGGCTGGTGGTACAGTAAAAAGCAATATATGAAGCTTTCCACCAAAGCGTTATTTTTGTAAGTAACGCAGTTTCCTTTATCCAATTACTTCCTAATATCTTAATATTTTACTTTTATACATTCACACTCTCGTAAAAATTAGATTTTTCACAGAAAATATTAAATGGTAATGGAAATGCGAGGCAGAAACGCACGACTATTTGTTCAAAATTAGAAGAAGAAGAGAACAGATTATACTTCGCTCATAGTAAAAAATATAGGTTCTAGAATTTTTTTAACTATAAAGATATATTTATTGTACAACTTAATATCTATGGCACATGCAAAGGATATATTATTATGTTTCTTTTTTTGGCTCCATTGAAATTGGCGTATCTTGGAACCCTTAAAATAAATATAAGGGTTTAAAAACGTCTTGTAAGGTCTAATGATGGTTATTTTAACCTTAAAAATGTTCCAAATATTTTAGTTTATGAAATATTTAGATTAGAGCGTAGGTACGTGTATGCGTTTGAGAGAAGGGTTACTGAGTAAAAAAAACTAACCCATAAAAACCAAGTTTTTACGGGTTAGTT
Organism: Agrypnia vestita; assembly: GCA_016648135.1. Lineage (NCBI taxonomy): Eukaryota > Metazoa > Arthropoda > Insecta > Trichoptera > Phryganeidae > Agrypnia > Agrypnia vestita. The sequence goes on along the minus strand of JADDOH010003669.1, from coordinate 10,716 downwards.
TTTCCTCCCTTTCTAGTTTCCTACTTCCTTTCTCATTTTTAGTTACTCCCTTTCTCATTGAATCAGGTTTCGTGCCTAGTGCACGCATCGGGGTCATTACTCATTTCCATTGATTACAATTTGAAAAAAACATTAAAATTTCGTAAATCCAAAATTATACTATAATTATTATATTTTTTTAAACAAAAATTTGTTAGATCATTTTTATCGTCGCCACGAGTCTATCTGCAAAGTTTCAGCTCGATTGGATCACGGGAAAAGGGTTAAAAATCGATCCAAGTTTTTCCAGCAGATAAAAAACCGCAGACACTGAAAATTTTAGAAAAGAAAAATTGACGGCACATCTTCGGGCTGGTTTCGAAAAATGGTTTTAGACGTAAACACTACAAAAATTAGCGCTGTACTTTATTTACAGAGTGTCTTAAAGTTTACCTAATGAAGATGTCCTCGGATCGGCCATGTGCAGAGCAACGCCGAACAGCAAGCACCGGAGGTACTCACAAGTACAGGACCAACACAGCGCAAGGGCTCGGAAAGGCTTAAGCTGAGGTGGAGCCAGGTCTATCTACTTAAAGTTTACCAAATTAAGAAGTCCTCGGATCGGCCATGTGCAGAGCAACGCCGAACAGCAAGCACCGGAGGTACTCACAAGTTCAGGACCAACACAGCGCAAGGGCTCGGAAAGGCTTAAGCTGAGGTGGAGCCAGGTCTATCTACTTAAAGTTTACCAAATTAAGAAGTCCTCGGATCGGCCATGTGCAGAGCAACGCCGAACAGCAAGCACCGGAGGTACTCACAAGTACAGGACCAACACAGCGCAAGGGCTCGGAAAGGCTTAAGCTGAGGTGGAGCCAGGTCTATCTACTTAAAGTTTACCAAATTAAGAAGTCCTCGGATCGGCCATGTGCAGAGCAACGCCGAACAGCAAGCACCGGAGGTACTCACAAGTGCAGGACCAACACAGCGCAAGGGCTCGGAAAGGCTTAAGCTGAGGTGGAGCCAGGTCTATCTACTTAAAGTTTACCAAATTAAGAAGTCCTCGGATCGGCCATGTGCAGAGCAACGCCGAACAGCAAGCACCGGAGGTACTCACAAGTGCAGGACCAACACAGTGCAAGGGCTTGGAAAGGCTTAAGCTGAGGTGGAGCCAGGTCTATCTACTTAAAGTTTACCAAATGAAGAAGTCCTCGGATCGGCCATGTGCAGAGCAACGCCGAACAGCAAGCACCGGAGGTACTCACAAGTACAGGACCAACACAGCGCAAGGGCTTGGAAAGGCTTAAGCTGAGGTGGAGCCAGGTCTATCTACTTTCGAGATCCGAGACTGAAAACGCGCGATAGAGACCAATAAAAGTTAACTCTTGAGGACCCATTAAGGGATATAGAGCCAATGGTAGAGATGAGTACGACAATGAGATTTTAAACATTTTTGAACTTCTATATCATAAATTACCTAGTTCAACAATTGTTATTACGAGTAAAACAAAGATTATGTATTTGGATATATTAGAACTGAAAAAGCTCTTTGCCGAGACAGTGATATATACAAATTTGTTGATAAAAAATATTTTTATCAGCAGGTATATAATTCTATCTGTAATGAAAGATGATCTGTTTTCAAGAGAGTTTTATACACGGATGCTTTTTAATTTAAATTTTACAAAATAGGTAGGTAATATCAAATGGAAATAAAACTTTGATAGAAACGAAATATTTAAAACAAAATATAAAATAATATGTGAAACTCGAGGAATTTTTTATCATTAATTTTGCAATATATTCTTCAAAAATATTTGTTAATGGAAAGTAAATGAGAAAGATAAAGCATTGATTAATTTGTCAGTTAGAAAATTGTCCCATCCATAGATAAGATATGATTGCGCTGCACTGACAGCTGGGTTGACCAGTAACCAAAAAAGAATATGGCGAAATTCACAAATAATTTTGAAACACATATATGTATATTGAAAATTGATGAACGTGTATAAATATTAAATACATTATTTTTATAAGTTACCATTTTTATTTTATGTGTATAACATTTCTACACATTTTATATTATCTGCATGCATTTTAAAACAATCTATACTTCTCGCTTATTTATACGGTTTCACCATTTGTTTTTTTTATGCTGGTAATGGAAATATTTGCAATACAATCAAAAATTTTAGGACAATTACAATATAGATTGGCGCACGTTAGTGGGTTCCATTCGTACTGTTTTGTTACATGCTCGAACGTACCAGAAAAATAATATTTATTTTGTATTCGGCGTGAATAATTTTTTTTAAAACTAAACCGTCGTATTATTTTCAAACGCAATTTATATAATAAGTTCTGGAATCCACCAACATAATGAAAATGCTTTAATGCATGAAAATTGTTCAAGTTTCCGCACAACGAACGTGTTAATTAAGCAAACAGACGGTAGATGTAGGTCACAAGTAAATGAGAAGTGCACGCAATTTTGATCAGGAGTTTTTTCCGTCTACTCTTTCGGGTGACAATTGTGTGTAAATATACACAGTGTTCAACTCTTATAATACGTAAACGTAAAAATAAATATAAATGTATATATATTTATTTTTATGTTTACGTTTGATATATATTATATATATAATATATATTATATATATATATATCTATATATATATATATCTAATCACTGCTGGGGCCATTGTTGTTTATAATCTTCATTTCCGATATTCACGATTGCTTTCGTCACTCTAATGTCAAAATTTTTGCCGACAATATGACAATTTTTAAACCAATTTCTAGTATTTACGATTCGTTCAATTTACAAGATGATTTGCTAGGTTTAAATAATTATTGTAAATTAAATAAACTTGACTTAAATCCCTCAAAATGTTCTTGTGTAGTTTTCACACGCAAAAAAAATAATATCATTTAACTATATACTAAAAGGAGAACAATTAGAAACAGCTACATCAATCAGAGATTTAGGGGTGATCAATGATAGAAAATTATTATACGATGAACATATCGATTCTATTATAAGTAAGGCTTCTAGGGCTTTAGGTTTTATCATGAGAATAGGGGATGATGGGGTGATTGCGGACGCGGGGTAAATACGGACTAGCAGATATCTACTCGATCCCTTACTTCCGCGCCCGGCCGCCACGATCACGTGTTACTTTCCGCCATCTTTAGTGCCGAGCAAACATTCACGAAAGAAAGCTGTGCACAATTTTCAAGATAAATAAAATCAAACAATTTTGTGAATTTTGATCTAATTTTTAGTGTTTACTATTTTGAGTGCTGTGTCTATGAAGTAAGTGACAATAAAAAGTAATATTTTCTATCGATTACCTCGATAATGGAGAATAAATTACACAATAACTTTTGATGATAAATTTTTTTAAACAAACAAATAATTGTCGTTGTTATTTTTTAAACTCGTTGGGTTTATTGCGGACAAGCTCCCTAGGGTAAATACGGGCGTCCGTAATTACCCCTGACTCGATTATATATCAAAACCTAAACCAATTTATTGCACATTTTATCATAGTATTTAACCCTGAAAAAATAGATATATTTTTTGAAAATTTGAAAACACTTATAATCAAATAGTAATTTAAATCAGATTCAATCAACAATGTCTATGAAACTAGGATTAGTACTGTACAACAGAATTCCAGGGTTCTTGCACCAAAGGGATTAAAACAAGTTGGTAAATTTACCAGTGCAAAGCGCGGAACTACAGTTGTAAATTGTTTTAACGCTAGAGGCGCACGTTAGTGAGTTCCATTCATACTGTTTTGTTACTTGCTCGAACGTACCAGAAAAATAATATTTATTTTTCCACCATTTTTCACATTCAAAAGAAAGAGAATGAATGCACTGCTTATGAGACAGTGATATTAATATGGCAGCTAGTGTTTCCGACTCTGGTTGGATAACTGAACGAATATTCGTTGAATGGCTCCAGCATTTCAAAGAATTTGCAAAACCTTCGGCTGATAATCCCGTTTTGCTAGTACTGGAAAATCACGAGAGCCACGTAAGTCTGAAAGCTTACGGTCAACAATCCGGGAGCCAAAATTACAGCATATGATACTGTAGGTCTTTATACAAAACAACCTTTAACCAAACAACAAGTATAGATAAAGTTATTAATGGCTTCAGGTGTGCTGTAATTTACCCAGTGGATCAAGATAAATTCAAAGGCACTTTTGCAAGTTTTGGTTATATTTTTGAACCAGAAACTCCACTTAACACCAGAAACACCAACTTCAATAATTTAAGCCAAAGAGAGCTCAAAATGAATCTCAAGTCATCTGTGATGCAGCCAATGATAGTATTTCAAGTCAAACAGGATCTTAAGAGGCATCTCAACTCTTTAGAAACGTTCCTAACATGGAATATTAAAAATAAATAAAACGTGCGAATGAATTAGTACGCGCAGGTGATGTTATCAATGATGCTGATTTAAGCCAAAATATGACAAGTCAAACTAGCCAGTCTTCCTCAGTACCATTTATTGACATAGTAAAGGTACCAACTCTATAACCTAATCATAACAAACGGTGGGTTAAAAAAAACATATTCATTTTTACCAGCACACTGGAAAAAGTTTTCCTAGAAGAAAAAGAACAAAAGAAACCAGAAAGATCTGAAACGAGAATAGAAAAAACTACAAAAGAAACCAAAAAAATACTAAAGAAAAACGATCAAAAGTTGAGAAATTTTAAAATTGTTGAAACTGTACAAGAGAATGATGAATATTTTTGCATTTTTTGTCAGGAAAAGTATCGTGACCCCCCAGCGAAGGCTGGATTGTGTGTTTAAAATGTTAGATAGAATTGGGCTCTTGAGAAGTGCGCTGCTGGGACTTCTTCCAGAGGCTTTATTTATGACTTGTGTGAATGATGTGGGACCTCATCCGTAAATACCCCATGCTGTCCGTAATTAACCCAACACCCGTCCGTATTTACCCTAAGGGCTACGAGTAATTACGGACAGACAAGGTTTTGTTTTTGATTAAAAACATATAGTTGTTGATTGATCTCGTAAAATAATTAATGTAGATTTTGTAGGTGAATAACTAAAGTTTCATATTAAATAAAGTCAGGCTGATTGTTTCTAATAGTATAGGTTTTGTACGTTATTTCGTTTCAGCGTCCGCAATTCACCCATCCTCCCCTATCTAAAGATTTTAAATGTGTAAAGACATTGAAAGTACTTTACTGCACTTTTGTCACAAGTAAACTAGAGTACGCAACGCAAGTATGAAATCCCCAGTATATTAGGTCCTTACATATGAAATTGGCGTTTAGTATGGGAGGAACATAAAGCCGATTTTTTTTTATTATAATATATTTATTTAATCAAAGTATGTACCATTGCTATCTATGCACTTTTGCCATCTCATAGGTAGTTAGTTCATCGATCCCTTTACTAAAAAAACCATTCGGACGGGAATCAATAAAATCTTTGAAGACGGTTTGGACTGCCCCATCGGAGTTGAATTTTTTCCTTTGCAAGAAGTTATCCAAATTCCGAAAAAAATGGTAATCTGTTGGGGCAAGGTCCGGAGAGTACGGTGGATGTCTTAGACATTCCAATTGAAGCTCCTCTAATTTGGTAGCCGTCTGTTGTGCAGTGTGTGGTCTAGCGTTATCATGAAGCAGCAGTGGCCTAGAGCGATTAACCAGCCTCGGTTGTTTAGCAGCTAGCTTTTCCATCCTGGTTTGCAGTTGCTGACAATAGATATCTGCCGTAATCGTCTGGCCAGATTTAAGAAAGCTGTAGTGAACGACACCAGCACTAGTCCACCAAACGCTCACAAGTAATTTTTTTGGAGTCAATTTTCGCGTGGGGCATGGTTTGGCTGGTTCGGCAGGGTTCAGCCATTGCGATGAGCGCTTCCGATTATCGTAAGGATCCACTTTTCATCACAGGTAATGATTCGATTTAAAATCCCTTCATTATTGTACCGGTTGAGTAATGCAACGCAGCAGTCCACGCGCGTTTGTTGATTTGCTTCACTCAATTCGTGAGGTACCCACCTTTCAAGCTTTTTCACCTTACCAATTTGCTTCAAGTGGATTAAACAGTTTTATCACTAACACCGCAGCCTGCAGCTAACTCGGATGTGGTTTGCGATGGATCCGCTTCCACAATAGCCTTCAATTCTTCATTATCAACTTTGGTCTCCGGCCGTCCACGGGGCTTGTTCTGCAGGTCGAAATTTCCAGACCGAAAACGTTGGAACCAAAAACGCACTGTGTTTTCTTTTGCGGCACCGTCGCCATACACATCATTAATCCTTCGAGCCGTTTCTGCAGCATTGGTGCCACGGTGGAACTCGTACTCGTAAATAACGCGATATTTCAAGTTTTTCATTTTGTAAACTGAGTGACGCAAAGAAAAAAACAATTGAGTAAAAAACAAATGAATTATAATTTTCAAAACACAAATACATGAGTAAATAGCTGTATAAATTTGGATTTGGAATTCGTAACCAAAGAGAAGATATTTGAGATCAAATTTGCCAGTACGGCAAAACGCCAATTTCATATGTAAGGACCTAATATGATCTATGTAAATCGCTTGGAACAAATTTAAAAAAAAATTATTCATTTTCTCTACTTCAAATTCAATTGCGTTTCTGACGATCATGACAGTTCATGCAAAAAATATCACATCTTACCATTATACAAATGTCGGGAAATGGTGATTTGCTGTACCTACTAAAAATTGTATTGGGCAACGTTGACTGTCCTGAAATATTAAATAGACTAAAATTCCATGTTCCCTGTAGGTCTCCTACACACAACCCAGTCTTTCACATTGATTTTACCTCATCCAACTATCGTCGTAATTCATATTTCTTGAGGGTATGCGATGCATTCAATAAACTGATAAGATTATTGGATATTGATCTGTTCGAGTGCAGCCACACAAGATTAAGAAAAATTTTGAGTGCAGAATTTTTTTCTACTTAATAATTAAGTTTCTTTTTCTCTTGTTCATTATTTTTGTATTATTTTTAACATGCCTATGTTTTTCTGCTAGTAATTAAGTATCATTTTCTTTTGTTAAAATTTTTATTCTTTCTTGTTATATAATTCTTTACATGCCTAAGTTCAATTCATAACATATTTATCATTACTAACATATTTCTAAATGTGGAGACCTGTAATTGGCCATCTATATTTTATAGTATAGTATAGTTTATACAACTTCAGTAACTAACTAATCACTACACCATTGCCCCACAAGTGTAGACACTACAGACGCTAGTCTTTTCTCCTGGTATTCCACTTACCCCGTCTACTTTCATACATTTTCTAATGCGAGCTCTTGGATTGTTGTAATTTTTAGGAGTAACAGGGTAGTTCACCACTTTTGGCTAACCTGATGATGCCAGGTTTTTTAACACTCCCCTTACATATTTTATTTACCATCCCTTTCTCTCTTATATTACATTAGGTACAAAATGACCAAACCACAACTCAAGTAATGAAAAATTACGGTATTTTATTAGCGTGATAATTACAAATATATCATATACAATACCTAACAGAAAAACATATATACTTTCCTATATATATATTTTTTAAATTAACGGACTTCGAAGCAATTTTGAACATTTGACAACTTTGAAGCAATTTCTGTATTTTTGTTTAAAATTTTATAGAAGTGTTCCGGCCTATATAATAAATATTATAAATATAGTTCGGAGAGAAAATTTATTAAACGGTAGCTTCAAGCTTTGTATATTTATTCATTAAAAATGTCACGCTTAAGTGAAAAACTTGAACACTGCACGCCTTTAATTGAATCCTATCCCAGATTGGAAGTCTAGTTCAAAAGTGAACGTACCGGGAAGACTCATCGTACAAATATGCCAGAATCGCAACACTCGCTACTTCCGATTCCTCGGAGACCAGAGTCCATTAACTGATCCAGGGAACTTGTACAAACCATCCAATCAGCGTGGATCGATCTCCCCGCAGGCGCCGCCCTCCAGTGATATTTTAAACGTTTACGAGGAATAGGAATACGCCCACCTCCGCTTTACAATTTTTTTATATTAATTAGTATTCGAATTTTACCCTCATGAAGTACCTACTGTGTGAAAAATTTTTTTAAAGATGGAACAGGATGTTCAATTATCTGAAATTTGACTAAATGATTATCGTTATCTTTATTTTACCTAAACGGTTAAAATAACTTTTAAATCTATTTTTAAAAATTATGAAATATAAATAAAATAATAAAATAAAATAAATATCATGTTAGGCACCTTTAGTTAAATTGGAGCTATTAAGAATATAACGATATATAATACATACTAAGGCCCTTGAACTTAATAATGCTACTTAAATATGATACCGTTGAAATAAAATTCTTTTGAATTTCTTCTAAAGGTCTGCTTGTGACTAAAACGAAAATAAAAATAAATAAAAATTTTCGTAAAAACGAAATATTTTAAACTTATTTTGTGAAAAATTATATGAATTTTGAAACAGATTCAGTGTGATTCAAAGTGAACATTTCCCTGAAAAATATCGGTATAAAAGTATATTATAGATATGAAATTATATTTAAAGATCGCGTTACCTCTCAGTCGTTAGTTCGATTGATATTGGACTCTAAAGCTAAATTGGATTTAGTTATGCAGAAAAAATCCAACCCAAAAAACTGGGAGCTGAGGAAACGGCTTCCAAAAATTTGAACCTACAAAAACCTATTACGTCGATATTTAATTCATTATTGCATGTTTTTTTAAATGTTTTAAATAAAATTTTAAAAAATCTAGAATATGCTCATTCTAGATTTTTTTAAATGTTATTATAAGAAAAAAGTCTTGTTTACGACGCGTTTTACAGGTTGGATTCTTCAACAAAATGTCTAAATGTTCGAAAAACAGTACCTACTGTTTTTTACATGTGGCTTCTATGTTCTATGAATTTGATAAAGCATGAAGTGTAAAGTATTATCTAAGGTATAGAAAAGAAGGTTTTCTACAAAATTATTATCGTTTAGTAAAAATAGAATTATTAATTTGTATAAAGCGTCCATGGATGTTTTTAATCAATATTTTTGTTTGCCAAGGATTTGTAAATTTGATTTGGCAGAAAACGGTCAAACCACTTTTTTGCGTTTATGAGTTAATTTTATGGTGATGGCAATGATGTAGGTAAGAAAAAATTAATTTTAATTTACAAAAAACCAGAGCACTTTAGAGCCTTTACGGAAGTTTTCATTTACAAAGATATCGTATTAAATTGTCCAAAACCGTCCAAACGTAACTAATTTTTAGCATTTTGTGGGTTGGATGCTTTCTGCATTTCTCGTCCATTTCGTCCAATTCAAGAATGCAAACTGTGAACTATTCAGTTGTAAGGAACATTCAGAAAACAATTATTCCTTTGAAGGTTTATTTATTATATTTTTGAATCTGATAGCACGAAAGCTTTCGGTAATTTTGCTGAAAATGTGGGTTTGTTTTCAAATGGGCAGGACGAAGCCTTTGATGCCCTTCATTGTGTTGCGATGATGATTTTCTGTAGAATCAAATCAACTCTGAAACGACTTTTCTTAGAATATTAAATGGGATCAGGGATTCCCGCTGCTCCAGCATGTTGCCCCGTGAATTTTGGTTTTCTCATGGCTAGCTTAAGGTATTATTAGCTAAAGGTAGGTATTATTAGCTAAAGGTATTTCCGAAACATGTAGGTGTAATTAATCAAATAATATAAGTAGATTTATACAAATAATACAATCAATATATATATACTAGCAGGAAAGCAATCGGCTTCGCCGATTGCTTACTGCTAGGCCCTGCGGGCGGCTATTGTGGCCGCTTCGCGGCCAATGACGGCCGCTCCGCGGCCAGCCATGGCCGCTGCGCGGCCAATTATGTTTGCTGTGCAGCAAACACAATTGTTTACCTATGCCTACGTCAGCCGCTTCGCGGCCCATTGTATCTGGAAAATTTCCATTTTTGCTATTGTGGCCGCTTCGCGGCCAATGACGGTCGTCCCGCGGCCAATTGTGTTTGCTCTGCAACAAACACAATTGATTTCCTTACTGTTACAAAGTTAATAGAATTTGATAATTGGCCGTATTCTGAAGTAAGCAATATTTCTTTTTTTGTTTCTTGACAGTTACTGTATAATATTGTGATGCTGTCAACTCTGAGTTTTTATGTTTGGCTGGTTTAAAAATAATGAATTCATCAACATTGAGGAGAAAAAAATCAGGTTTTAGTGTCTATGGTAGCTGTCAGTGACAGACAAAATTTCAGTGAAAAAATCAGGTTTTACTGTCTATGGTAGCTGTCAGTGACATACAAAAAATGAAACAGCTGTTGAATTCTTCTTTGTATTTATTTTTATCGATAAAATTACAGCGTCTTATTTATTAATAAATTACATAGCATTTTAGTTTAATGATTATTGATAAATAAATGTATTTTAAAAATATATCATTTTGTAGTCCATTTCACGACCATCATCTTTAATACTATCCACATAATAAAATGTAAAGATTGGACCTTCTAATCGCCCGAGTACATCTTCGTTAACCAATCGAGCTTATTCATTCTTTGGACACAGTATCGTTCGTTTACTCATTAGGGGAACATCCGCTATAGAATGTACTTCATTATATATGCTTTGAACAACATTTTGACTTACACTTTCATTTGGAATAAGCACTGATGACGCATACTTTCCTTCCACA